>CM074510.1:8590364-8775478 GCA_037389245.1 Oryzias sinensis | reverse complement strand
AAAAAATTATGGTAAATGACATAATAAAATCTTGTTTGTTTCTGTAAAATTATTAGGTGCAGAAACAAAGAAGCATTCATTATGGTAGAACATGATTTTATTATGTGCAATAATTATATTGGTTCAACATGATTTTTTTGCGCGCAACCGATGTCCATGATTTTATTATGTCAATCCAACAGATCTTTTTTTTCAGTGTACATAGAAATGTTTCTCATGAGATAGATACATAGTCCACCAAATATTACATTAAATTTACACTAAACTCTACAAAGTGGCACATTTTCAGAGCTGATCTTTCCCAACATCTAGCAGTGCCTTACCCTATTAAAGTGTTTTATTCAAAGCACATATTTTTACCATTAAAAATACATGTTTTTAGATGTAAAACTACTTACACTGATCACTAACAGTGATGATCCCTTTTCTACAAGCCTTAAACTTTACATTTCCCAGACTATATGAATTATCTTTAGATCACTGGCTAATTCTTATATTGACTTACGCATCAAGATCTTTGATCTTCTCCTGAGATACCATAGGTGAACGCAGTCATCGTCGTTGAAGTCTTTTTTTTCCCCCCCATTCACCAAATGGTGGCTGATTACCGTGGTTTGTCATTGTCACAGTGACCATGTTTGCCCTTTATACTCATGCTAGTTTGTACATGGTTATTCAAAGATGATGTGGTGGTAAAAATCACTGCTTATGCCAAGTACAAAAAGAATCTTCACAGACTTACACAATGATTGTTCAGATAACTCACTGGATCTGAGTCAGTGAATTAAATGTCTTGGTCATTTACTTTACTGGCATCTATATCCAGTCAGTAAAGAAATTAATAAGTTAAAAAGAGAAATAATGAGTGATGGAATACTTTATTCTGTTTTAAGTTGATACGTCTATACGAATGTATAACTGCTGATTATTGTTTTGTGCATCATTCTTGCTTTGATTGCTTGAATATGCACCAATTACATTACATAAAATTATATTAAAAAAACATTTTTATTTCAACTGTATGCAGATATATTATAATAAAATACTTTTATAACACTTTAAATATTTTTTTCTGTCTAGATTTCCCTGATTTTATTTTATGTTGATGTACTAGCTAAAAGTGGAATAATCCAATTTAGTTTTATCATGAAGGCCCCCACGATCATACCTTTACTTTCCTAATTAGTAAGTTGCATTAGAATTGACTCAACTCAAACTGAAAGTGTGCTAGATGGTGGTGTGGTAATTAGTGACTTACACTGAAAAGGTCCTGGTTTGAATCTATGCTGGGTTCTTTCTGTGAATGTCCTCCCTGTTTTTGTTTTTTTGTTCTTTTTGTTTTTTTTAGGCACCCCAGAGTTCTAACAATAAGCTTCATGACCAAATCTCCTCTTGAGATCTCCTTGAATATTAGGGTTGTTCTACTTGATCCTGTATCAATAGCAGAATAGGAAAACAAGTTGAAGTTTATTTTAGACGTGGTTTTATTACACTGATGTCACAGCCACAGGGCAGGACGCCATCAGGCGTTTGTCTGTTCAAAACGGTCAATCAAACAGACTTCCAAAATATTTTCATTAGTTTTTAAAAAAAAATGTTTGCCTTGTTCTTAGAACTAAAAATAATGTAAAAGGTGAAAAAAGAACGCAAGGAGCAAAAGCGTATTTATGATCAGAACATAAATATAGCATATTGCTGATGGTTTAGAACATAGGGAAAATGCTGGCTAGATGTTATTATTATTGACAATTTTTAGACCTAACTGTATGAAACCATTGAGTTACTTAGCTAAACAAGGTTAGTGTGATCCCATCGAGCAAGCAGGGCAAAGCCATTTATCTACTCCCTTCTTTGCCTGCAGCAGGGAGTTCGGATCAATATGAGGAAAAGCTGCATCAGACAAAACTAATTGTGGAGCTGATGGTCAGGCACTTTACCTATTTTTAAAGTGCTTTAAAGTGTGTAGCAAACACCATGCAGAGACAAAAAAAAGTTTGACTGCTTTTATTTTGAGTCCCTTAAGACAAAAACGATGGGGCCCCTCAGGTGTTGGACCCAAAACACTTTAGGAATTTTTGGACGCCTTCACAGCAGGCCTTTTGGTTAGTCTGCCACCTCACAGGAACCAGAGCCATCTGTGACTGTTGCTGCAGGGAATTTGATTACTCTCCCTGGACTCCTTCTTACATTTCAAAGTCAGATTGATTGGGAATTGTGAAGCCAAATGCAAGTGCTGAGGATGACTTCCTCTTGAGGAAAGCTGGAGCGGACTCAAGCCACTGTTTCAGGGAACATTAATACGTCAAAATCGTCCCCCAGCAGAACATTGAGTGTCTGCGCTCCTGACGTGTGACCTTGACATTCCATTAAGGCATCATATGCTGAAGCTGGGTCCACCAGACTAATGGATTCAAAAGACAACTTAGAAAGACGTTGCAGGGGTCAATGAAACCACTAAAAGGCCAAACATCATTATTTCCAAACATGTTCCATAGTGTCATACTTTAATGTTTAAGCAGTGCTTTGTTTAATGTATGATGCTCTTTCCTGCTGGCTTTTAGAACAACTTGGATGGTCAAGCAAAGGCTGAAAGATGTGATTAATGACCGTTTTTAACCCCCCATTCAGTAAACCTTATGAGCAGGATCTTTGGGAAGTAAGCTGAAACCATCTTAACAAAGACATTTCAATGATACTTCTCTTACAAGCATGGCCCATAAATCAAATTTCTCAAAACACATGTCTTTGACAAATGGAGAATTATGGTTGTCAAATGCTAAATGACATAACAAAATAGTTTAATGGCTGCTTGCTAAAAGTTTCCTATCTGAGCTACATTAATCCCTAAGCTCCCTTTTGCTTTTATTAAAATATATAAAATATTTCTTCATTGGCTTGAAGGAACACTGAACTCTTTGAAACATGTAGGGGTAAAAAGGAATGACCAACGTTACGTTCAATAAAAGATCACAACACACACAAGGGCAGATGTGGAATCAGCATCATTAAAAATAATAATAATAATAAAAATACCAGGTGTGCAGAATTTTGCAAGATGGGCAAAAAGTCTAAAGAAGGTAGAAAGGAAAGTATTTCAATAAAATTGTATGAAAACATAAGAAAATACTCCTGTGAGTAGGAAAATGGTTGCATCTTGAAAAGATAAAATTGTCTATGGGAAGATAGAGATGCACAAATCACAAAAAATGGACAATTTAGCAACAATTTCAGTAGACCAGCACAAAGTTAAATACAGTATAAGACTGTAAAAGACAAAATATGAATTTAGATCAACTAAAAGCTCTTGACCTGACTTAAGACACTTATTAAAGTTGATCTGACGTAATGGAGTCCCAACAGATGAGCAGCCACTGCTTGAAAGCCAAGGTCTTCTCTAGTTTTTGAGATTTATAAATGGTTTTGGTTTGATTACCTGGGCTGAAGAGAAGAGGGTTAAAAGGTCAGCAAGGTATCCAAGAGTTTGTCCACGCCAGACTCTAAAATCTAGAAGTATCATTTTAAAATCAACTCTAAGTTGAACTATGAGCCAATGTAAAGAGGACAGTAAAAGAATGAATGAATGAATGAATGAATGAATGAATGAATGAATGAATGAATGAATGAATGAATGAATGAATGATTACTCATACAGCACTTTACAACTCCTTCAGGGTACCAAAGGAAAATAAATAAATAATTAAGATATGAAAAAAAGAGCCATACTGTATTTGCTCAATTATTGGCTCATGTTAAAAGCCTTACCACCGTTGAATGAGTTGTTGCATTTTTAAAAGCTTTTGTTAAAACGGGTAAAAAAACAGGGGCAAATAATCTATGTATGATGTAAAGATAAATTCATGTTCACTTTGAGAAATATTTCATTCTTGCTTACTTCATTGGCAGGGTCTTGCAAGCTATTTGGCAAGTACAAGTTAGAGGGGTTACTCGTCAAATGCTTTTTGCCATATTAGTCGTGTTTATTACCCTCCTTTTGGTGAATATCCACCTCTACTGTCCGTTTGCGAGGTCCAC
The DNA here is from genome assembly GCA_037389245.1 of Oryzias sinensis. Lineage (NCBI taxonomy): Eukaryota > Metazoa > Chordata > Actinopteri > Beloniformes > Adrianichthyidae > Oryzias > Oryzias sinensis. The sequence continues at coordinate 8,771,446 of CM074510.1, read as the reverse complement.
AAGTGCATGAGATATGAAAACGCAACGGGAGCCAACCGGACCAGTCTTTAAGACATGGCAGATGAATACGACAAAAATAATTCATAGGACATTCATTAAAAACTGTAATTTCTAAATATATTACCATATATTAATCAGCTGTGAATGCAACTTTATTAGAAGTGTCTTTTTTTAACACTACAGAGCCGGTGTTGAGCTGAACCCCGCCCCCCCATGAAAGCGCTCCATCTTTACTTTTTCGATGACATTATGTCTAAATCATTAGAATCTTTTTGGGCTGTTTTTCAGTGTGATTTGATTTAAAAATTATTCAGCTATAGAGGCAGAAAAAAATGAGCATTTTCTGTCAATCTGCCCCAATCTACAGCGGGTAAAGTAAGTAATGAACACGTCAAAATTTTTCTGATTCCAGGTCTTTCTGAAGCTCTCCACGAGTGGTCCTGGGCTGTTGGAGAACCCTTCTGATGATTGTTCTGACTCCTCTGTCTGAAATCTTGCGAGGAGCACCTGGCCGTGGCAGGTTTATGGTAATGCCGTGTTCTTTCCACTTCCGGATGATGGCCCCGATGGTCCTCACTGGAACTTTCAGAAGTTTAGAAATGCGCCTGTAACCAATGCCTTCAGTGTGTTTTGCAACAATAAGGTTGCGTAGGGATTTGGACAGCTCTTTGCTTATACCCATCATGCAATGGTTCTTGTCTAACACCTTGCTGGTGAGAAACCTTTTTAAAAGGCATCAATCAGGACTATACCAGCTGATATTACTTTGCACTAATAGGGGGCAGGTTGACCTTCTGAATACTGACAGTCCAGCTGCTTTCTTGGCTTGCCAGACCTTTTTACCCCTCCTTTTCTTCATGTGTTCAATACTTATTCCCTGTGCCATTTCACTTTACTACACATAACTTCATTTATGGACATTAATGTTTGGATTTCTTTCTATGTGTGCATTACTTGGGTTGATGCCGACATCTGGTGAAAATTTCATGTCAATAGCTCGATTAGAAATATGTTTTTTGAGAGAAATGTTGACGTGTTCAATACCTATTTTCCCCACTGTAGTAAATATGTCCTTTTTTTTTCATGCTTTCATTTAAGTTTACGGTTAGATGAAATTAACAATGTTTTCCTACCATTTCTGAATTATCATTATGCAATTTTACTTTTCTTAAAAAACAAAAACAAAAATCAAGAAACACATTCTCATCTCCTCATGAGGGGCTAGAAGGGGGCTTATTTTCAGCAGTGTTGTCCTAAAGAAAAACCAACAGACAACTAATTTTTGATAGAAATTTAAACAATTCAATGACTGTGGGAAAACACCAAAGCTAGACAGCAATGACTCTCATTAGAAATCAATCAAGGAGTTATTTAGAAAAAGCTTCTTCAAAAAACAATAAAGTTGATGTTATCTTATGTTCTAACTATATTGTTACTTCCTCTGTGTTTGCATTCAACATATAATATGATTTTGGAATAAAACACCTGATATTTTTCTTTGTAAAATAGGGTAATAACTTGGCTAATAATAACTAACAATAACTAACTATTGCCCCAAATACCTAAAAGATACATATAAAGGGTCCACATTTTCAATGTTTTCCTTGGGGAGGACTCCTAGATCTCCGTCAATGCCTCATGTCTTCAGTACTCCGGCGGTAGCCTCTGAAAACGTTTGAGGCCCTGTTCTGCAGGTGGTACAGGCAATTTTTGACTATTACTTTAGAGTGTCCTTCCAAAGATGGGGATTTGTCAAATGACACCCCTTGGGGGGCTCGGACACTGGACACTGCAATCATAAACCAAGAACTAGAGACACAACATGGAAGACCTATGATCTATACATCTTAATGCAATGACCAAGCAAAGATCTTCTGCATTAACCCACTAAAGAGAAATTTAAATCTCTTTAAAAATGTGCAGCAACTCTTCTCTCCTTTTAGTTCATCTAATTTAGGATATTTTTTCATCTGATTCTATGAAATACACAGATAGAACCCCAATAACAGATATGCTGAGCCATCAGAATAAAACAAAAGAAGAGTACCTTCTCTTCCACACAGTTGCTAGTAAATGATAAAGTGCCTCTTTGTACGAGCACATTGCATTGCCAAACCTAATCGCATCAACGGAGTCTCATGAGCTACCAGGAAAATGGCATAATCATCTGTAGACATCCAGCTATTGCAGTTTTCATAGGCTCAAATTAAATATTTGGTATCAGTACTCAATTTTGTCAAAGGAAATTGCTGCTTCATTAGATTCTAACTGACCCCTCTTTGTCCTGCTGGGCAGACGAGAGGAAGCGCAGGATATTATCCTACTAGTGTTGGCAGGAGGCAGTGGTGAGGAGCTTTGACAGGTCTTAGCGAGAAAATCACAGTTTAAAAACAACAGGGATTTGGTAAGAAATTCAAATGCAAGCTTACATTTGGTGAATGTATTAATTTTTGCATAATATGTCACCATCTTAATGACATCTGATACATTTTGCTCAAAAAGTGCTGTTCAACCTTATAAAATAAAAAGTCATTTCATGTAGTAAAAAAAACTTCCCTCATGTTGTTTAAAGAACAGTTTATTCATAAAACAGTTGAGTAAGTTCTCAAATATACATAATGCTTCATCTTGGCACTAAAAGTCAAACTTATCTCAGAGTTCAATGTGAAACTATATGAAAAACTGACAAGACAAACTGTCTTCTAAATATTCAGAAGCATCCCTTCCCCTTCACCCCTCTAGTAATGCCTGAGGCAAAAAAGGGATTCATGCTGATTATTGGTAATAAGAATTTGACCAGCCCTATGCATGACACAAAATGTCCCATTCAAAAGCCATTTCTGCTCTAGTGATTACACAAAAGGACTGCTTACATTTGCACAGTTGTCTCAATAACAGTCTCATTTTGCTTTGTTGCTGTGTTGAGAAATATTGTCTCTGCAGATGACTTGATGAAGGAAAAAAAAAAAACGCTTTCCATTTCATGACTGAAACTCATTTTTCAAAACAAATCAGTCTTACGGTGCAGGTGCAAATGTTTCCTTGCAAAAGAAAATGGGACATGATTTTTCTTGCACATCATAGTTGCATCTCTGTGGGGAAGCAACGGATATGTTGAGTCACAAGCAAAAGGACATTACTGTAAGAACATCTAAAACAAGTCTGAAAAGAGACAATATTCAAAGCTGAGATCTAAATTTCCTGTGTGGTAGTTGCCCCCCAATGTTTTGTTTTTCAGTAAAAAAAAATAAAAAATACACTATACGTTCACTTTAAGCTGCCCAAAATATGAATTTAGTCTAATATATTACCAGTCATCTGTTTCAGAAAAGTTTTTGTGAGTCAGAATGAATTTATTAAAACGATGATTACAAATATGCCAAAAAGCTAAATATGTTCACTGTTCTGGTTTTGTGAAGTTTACAGGTCTGATGACTAAACACAATAATAAAATCTGACATCTAGAGAGCATTTTAGTGTAATTTCCAGTTAAAAGAGTGACTTATTGCCATGGTTTGTCATAGCTAGTGATCCTGGTGTGCCCTTTACATTCATGTTAGTTGTTATTTTGTCAATAAATGGTTTTTAAAGATGGTGTGGTGGGACGATTCCATGCATTTGGTAACCCTTACCAAAAACAAGTATGCTTATAATGAAGCTTACTAATAATCTCTATTCAACACCTAATATATAACAATACCTATCAAAATAACAGACTATCTTTTAATCTTTTTTGTTTAATTTATTTTGAATATCTTTTAGCTTTGCTAGCTAAAAATGTTTCTTAGATTAGATTTAACTTTTTTACACAGTAACTTTTTCACATGAGTTGTAAAAGTTGCACCCTCATTGAGACCTCAATTACATATTTAAGTTGGTGGTTGGTAAAAAGAAGCTGTTTTTGTTATTCTGCCTTGTGAAAGGCACTGTAATTTTAGGAACATGTAATATCTACTCAATAAGAAAATTACATTCATTCAAGCTCAAAACGATAACTGTCTGTGTCACTGTGACAAACCACCCAAGAATAGATTTATCCATATCACACCACACTCCAAGGTGCATAAATCTAAAAAGTAATTACAAAACCAAAATGTAGTGGTGCAATTTTGTTCTCTGTTCTTGCATTGGACTTGCACTTTGTCATTTTGTGCTTTTTCTAAATCACAGAAGGGGTGAACAAAGTCACAAGCTCTTATGTACTTTGCAGTCAGAGTCCCTCTTTCATGTCACACGAAAATCTCTGAAAGTAGCACTCTATTCCCATCCTCTCACTGTGCTGCAATTTTGCATTCAACCTGTACTGACATGCTGGAAGGCTTGACCTCAAGTGAAGGCCTATTGTCAAGCTAGGTCTGATTTGCCGAAATAGCAATCTGACCAGCAACAGCTTGCAGCAACAAGAGGTGACCTTACACCTTACTAGCCAAAACACAAGAGAAAGGTGTGGACACCCCTGGTAGGTACAAGGTTTTAAAAGAATGGGTTAGAGCAGACAAGCTGTTTGAAGCTTTACTTTAATGAAGGCATCTTTATTTTGTCTGCCTGTCAGCCTACACAGGTTTACTCTACCTCTGGCCAACTGTTAGAAGAAATAGACTTTACCTGCCCTGGATCCCTCAACAGAAACCAACAGGTATAGAAACTATTGCATAAGTACTCATTTTGTCTCAGCACTAAAAGTGCTAAAACAAAGACAGTGTGTTTTCAAACATGTCTTATTTAATATTTAAAAAAAGTGCAAGGAAATCTACATGAGTATTCATGGCCAAGGACTTTGACATGAGTCTGTTATGAACCAATGCCCACACAGTATGACTTGGGAATTGCCTATAGCATTGAAATGTAGAAAAACATCATAGAAGAGGAAATTTTCTAACGAATGACATAAATAGATAAACCAAACCAAGGGACAACATGTTCATTTTTTTTCTCCTTGCATCTGCCTAGAGACATAAGTGATTTTAGCCAAATCGGTTAACAAGTTGACAACTAGATGAGCTAGTCAAGCACTTTAGACTGCATTCAATCAAATCTAGAAACAGAATTATTATAACAAATAAGTAAACCTTAACTCTTTATTCTACATCTTGTTACAGTGACACTCAGATTTGTCAAATTCTACAAGCCCCATCGTTTGAGTTTGTTTGTTTGCATTTAAAATTGCTCACTGACATGAATAAAAACTCTTGAGTTAAGTTGGATGTTGAATTGTTAGCTCAAGTGCACTCATAAGTTCCAACAAATGACAGGTACGCTTGACCCATTGATATTTTTTGGATAGTTAGGTGTTTGACAAAGTTTTCTTTAAAGCTAAATGTAGCAAAAACCAAAACCAAAAAAAGACAGCTAAGAAAAAATTGGTACCAGTCTATCTCAAGTCATAAGAGAACCTGGTTTGTTTCAATTTGTTTATACAGTGATCTACTAAACTTGGTTTGGTTGGAATGGGAATGTCAAAAAAATAGTTTGGGTTTTGCAGTTCATGATGAGGTGACATTATGAGCATAGGTTACTAATAACAACACCTCACAACCTCAAATCAGACCATAAGAGTCATTATTGTCAAAAACTCTTTTTTTTTTTTGCTTTGTTGAATAGTCCATCAACCAACAACTATCAAACACTACTAAGTAATGTAATAATAATAATAATGGATGGTATTTATCTGCGCTTTTCCAGGCACTCAAGGCGCTTACAATGTGTATCCATTATTTATTCACTCCTCATTCACCCTGGGGCAGACTGACACAGGCCTGGCTGCCAGTGCGCATCTATGGCCCCTCTGACCCCATCCCCGGGACATTCATACACATTCACACACCAGTGGGGCCACGCTGGAGGCAGGGAGGGTGAAGCGTCTTGCCCAAGGTCACAGCAACAGTTGAACGGTGGATAAAACCGCCAACCCTTCCATCAATGGCTGACCTGCTCAACCGCCTGAGCCACTGCCGCCCCTGGGTAGCCAGGGGATACCCATTTTTGGATAGACTCCAATGTTTTCGTTAGTTCATTTCAGAATTTAGCTTTCACAACTCCCAAACATAACAAGCTATCCTGGCCCAAACCAAACAGCCATAAACATTTGAACATAAAATCACACTGATTATAGCAACAAAGTCCATTAGGTCTTCAGCAAGGGGGTTGAGGGGTGTTTAAAGGTGTTGGAATTACTCATTAAGGAATATGTACCAATCTTTCTGACTGGGAAGTAATACATTTATGGTGGTATACTTACTTTTCCACCTTCAGCAACCAAAGTGCTTCGGAGTCTCCATAAACACACATTTACACACTGATGGTAGAAGAGCTGTCATTTAAAGCACTACAAGGAACATGTGGTATTCAGTGTTTTGTACTAGAACATTTTAAGGAAGCACACATGAACCATCCCTCCAACCTTCCAATCAGAGATCAACCGTTACACCTCTCTGCCACAGCCAGGAAAAATTCTGTTCCAATTGATGTCCTGCTTATAGAAAAATCTGTCATATTGATTGTTTTTTTCAGACTTTCCTTTGGCTCTTGAGTGAGTTTTTTGTTTTGAAGATTAACAAGAGGGTTTTAACAATTGCCAAGAAACCCAGTGAAATGCTTAAACTGAAAAGAAACCGTTCTTTCTGAACATAAAGAGCATTTCAAAATGATAATTGTATCATTTCATAAACAAATATATGATAAACTCATGATAACTGCCCATCTCTGAAGTGGAAAAAGAGCTAGACCTATCCATGTGGAGAATAATGGGAGACAGTGCTGATAAATATTGAACATTCTCTAATGAAAGAAGATCAAAAAGCCTGATCTGAAGACGAGCAGAGTCGACACATCCTTGATATAAATAAAAGATGGGATACCGCATGCTTCTGGTCCCAACCCAGATTTAATGAGAAAAAAATAAACACATATGGTGAGATACGACTTTGCAGCCCGAACTATTTCAGGCAAAGCTGGCAGGGAGAATTTTAAAGGTGATTTGAAAACAACATATTAAAGTGCTTTGCTTCATTTATAGTTTGGGACAATAGTTTTCTGGACTATGGGGAACATACATTAACTAGAGATTATGTCAAAGTTACATATATATGAGATATTGAAAGACAATTTGCAGTGATAACAGCAATGCTTTTTTTAAAGTAGAAAATGCCTTTTATACAAGAAGTTTCAATTTAAAAAAAAGATACCTAAGAATTTCTCCTCAGATTGCCACGGGAACTGAGGGCCCCAGAGATGTAAAAACAAAAAAGAAGACAAAAAAAAAAGGATTAGACCCATATTTAAATCCTGGTTTTTGCTAATTTATTATTTTAATTAATTTGCATTTATTTTAATATGTTTTAAGATATTTTTATATTATTAATAATAAATCTTAATATTTTCTATTTTATTGTTTTTTATTCAATTGTTTATTGCTTTTATCAATGTTTACTTTACATGTCCATTTTTATTTTCAATGCTTCCTCAGTTGTATCTTCTTCCATAGGGTCGCTGCTGTTCAGCTGCTGCAGCTCTAGATGGGGACCCGCATCACCGCCGTGCTGTGGTGAGGCTGGATCCACGCCAGCGATGCTACACCTGGCATCCCCAGAGGGAGAGGTCCCAACTATTAACATTTTCACTAACCAACTTTTTTGTGCTCTCCTTATTTTCCAATGTTTATCTCCATCGGTAAAGGGGGAGGAAGGAGTTAAAGGGGGTTGGAGGTTGTTTATGGGTTCGGCAGAAAGTGGGGGGGGGTCTCTAAATTTGAGATTATTCTGCTTGTTTTATATTATTTATCTTGGTGTGCAGCGTGTTGTGTTATGGCAATGATCCTAGACAAATAAAGTTTGATGTGATGATTATTCTGTACATTTATCGCAGGTGGGAAAAAGAATGAGAAACTTTCAAGACCTTTGCATATCTGTTCTTTCCTTACGTCAGAGTTACAGTTCAGTCATTTAAAGCTATTTGTTGTTTAAAAAAAGTCTTTGTTTATCTAGTTGTTATATACAGGTAAATTGCACTGTTTAATACCTAATAAATTGTATTTAGGACTAAATTTGTATTTGCTTATAATGCTAAAAGTTAATGAAGGGGCAAAACAATTACTTTTTAGCTATATTTCAATCTACACACTGATTTAATAATTCTATGAGTAATACATACCTAAAAAAGACTGGAGTTATGTTCTAAGTTACATAGGCAACCATACACAGAAAAATGGATGCCTTTATTATGATCCTCAACTCCATCAGTGGGTCATAGAAACTGACCAGATGACAACAATGGATGTAGGAAAAAGGCTAAATAAGTAAAGAAATGTATTACTAAAAGTACTGCATAGTGATAACATGCTGGTGAAAAGAAGTTGACTAAAAAAATCTACAATCAGTAGTTGAAGACCAAAAAAGGTTCAACCCTGTCTCTAAAAGTAAATGATTTGTATAGTATGTTCTGTACTTGGATGATCAACTTTTGCAAGTGACTTTAAACTGAAGGCTAATATAAAAACCTTGACTGACCAGTTCACAACAATGAATGTAGAAAAGTACCTGAACAGGTTAAGACATGTAAAAGGCAATTGACCCTTGTGCCATCTTAGATGACATCACCCTTCCATTGACGTGTTCTGCCTACCATGACAAAGGTGGATAAAGGTGGAAAGATTTCATGTAATCCATGGACACCAGTGAAGATCACAAATCATTGAAGAAAAAAAGTTCAGCGCACTGTCTAGTGGGTCTAGATGATCCAACTCCCAATGTTAAAGTGCCTAGGATAGCACAAGGCTTAAAAGAGCGACAGGTTCTTGTTACTGACAGAAACAGATCTCAGAGACATAATCACAGCCTGTACACAATTGAGACAATTGAACATTTCAGTTGACCGCTGATTACACACATGTCAGAAAAGAAGTTGACCAAAACACTACAATCAACTCTTGCAAGAAAGACAAAAAGGGAAAATTGATTCCTAATTATTTATTTACTTATTTATTTATTTCTAATTATTTATTTATTTACTTAGTTATCTATTTTTACTTTTCTCTTACAGCTTAAAGACCTACCATAGCAAATCTCTGCAAAAAGAGTAGCTGTTTTGCTCACGGCAGAGATACATTTTGATACAGTCTTTCACTGCTGTGAAACAGTACAAGTACAAAAAATTCCAAAGACATCTTATGTGTCAGTCTGTGCTGGTAAGAATCACAACAGCCAAAGTCCCTGTAAGCCCTGACAAAACAAGAAGTGAAACAGTTTCAGAGAATTCAGACACAACAAAAGCAAATCCTTCTTCCCAGAGCATTGCACCTCTGACCTGAGAGGCTGGCCAGAACAGGATAGTTGAAGCGGGTGTGGGCGAAAAGTGCACTGACCTCCAACAGGTAGGCAGAGTGAGCAAAGTGTCCTGTTATGTGTTCTGTTACGGTATCACAGCTTTAGTGGAATCCCTGGCTGAAGGCTTTATCTTGAAATTTGACAAAGAGCTTTTGTTTTCGTAAATATGCAAGATGGAATTTTATTTGTATTTTCTGCAACAAATCCAACTTCTACCATTGTCTAAAAAGCTGGGCCTCTCCTTGAGAAATAAAAATATTAACTTACTGATGTCCAACAGTGAAACCATGTTAATGAAATCAATTTGAGACATTTACAGCCAGATATCCCCTGCTCTAAACAATATTAGGAAACAAACTAATTAAGTCACAAACAAGAGAGCAGGAAACATTTGTTAAAGAGGAACTAAGTTGCCCATTTTGCACCAATTTCTGAGGATTTTTTTTTTTTTTCAAAACTTGATTTTTTTTAAACCCAAACCAAACCCAACTGTAAACAACAAAGAAATAGGAAAACAAAGCAAAAGTTGCACAGATTCTTTAGCACTAAAATACAGTCAGGACCATAAATATTTGGACAGAGACATATTGGACAATTGATTTCCATGCTATTGCATGGGCAGGTGTGGGCAATTCCCTTGTTGTGTCATTATGAGTGAAGCAGATAAAAGGCCTGGAGTTGATTAAAGGACTCGTGCTTGCATTTTGAAGATTATGCTGTGAACAGACAACATGCAGTCAAAGGAGGTCTCCATGTAGGTGAAAGGAGCCATCATTAAGCTGAGAATACAGATAAAAACATGCCAGAAATTGCTACAGTATATTAGGAGTGGCAAAATCAACAGTGGTACATCCTGAGAAAGAAAGAAAGCACTGGTGAACTCAGCAACACAAAAAGACCTGGACGTCCACGGAAGACAACAGTGGTGGATGATGGCAGAATCATTTCCATGGTGAAGAGGAACCCGTTCACAGCAGCCAACCAAGTGAGCAACACTCTCCAGGAGGTAGGCGTATCAATATCCAAGTCTACCATCAAAAGAAGACTGCATGAAAGTAGATACAGAAGGTACACTGCAAGATGCAAGCCACTCATAAGCGTCAAGAATAGGAAGGCTAGATTGGACTTTGCTAAAAAGCATCTAAAAAATCCAGCACAGTTCTGGAAAAACATTCTTTGGACAGATGAAACCAAAATCAACCTCTGTCAGAATGATGGCAAGAGAAAAGTATGGAGAAGGCGTGGAGAAGCTCATGATCCAATGCACACTACATCATCAGTAAAACACGGTGGAGACTTCAGGCTGTCATTGCCAACAAAGGCTTGCAACCAAATATTAGTAATGATCATTTTGTTTTCAGTTATTTCATTTGTCCAATTACTTACAAGCCCATGAAATGAAGAGATTGTACTTAAAAAATGCTTTAGTTTTTCACATTTTTTTGCAATCTTTTTGTTCAACCCATGGAATAAAAGCTGAAAGTCTGCACTTCAATGGCATCTGAGTTGTACATTACTGTGGTAATGTACAGAAACAAAATTAGAAAAAATGTGTCTCTGTCCAAATATTTATGGTCCTGACTGTATATTCCTCCCCTATTACCGTCCGAAATATGCTCATACATCACGGTGCTGAAAATTGAAAATTTATTCTAAATGGTCCTGATATATTCAAAAATGTGACTCCAAGGCTTTAGCTGGGAGGGAAAAGGCTTTGTCCAAGGCAACTGGAGGTCTCTCTCCTCTTCGTCAGCCTGTTGCCATAGCAACCACTCAACCTTGACGTGTTCCTTTATCAACTTCATCTAGTTCTCATGTCCTAAACCCCGACAGGCAAAGGAATCAATGTGTAGAGAAGGTCTAACATAGGGGGGAAAAAAACAGAAATATAAGGCAGAATTAACTGGAGTCTTCTAAGAATGAAATATTTGGCTTTGCATGACACTTTTGGACCTCTCCTTAAGAAACAAGTGTGTTGCTGTGATTTTGAAGACAGCTTGCTTACTTTAAGGCGTTTTTGTTCCTGATAGTAATTTCTGAAAGTCAAAATTGAAACTGTATTGTTTTTCTCCTCCCTGGATCGCAAGTTTCCTTTAGCCATGGTATCAGACAGCACGTCAAAAGAAGTCTTCTTTCTTCGAAAAGTATCTTCTTAATCTTTTCCCATCATTGATATGTTAGTCTGATGTTCCTAAGGAAGCATCAAGTTTACACTATGGTTTATACCAACTTCTTATATTGTCATTTTTAATGATTTGTTAGGACAGAGGACCAGATTTGGTGAGGTTAAAATATTTTAGGACCAACCATTCAGCCAGCATTCTTGGAACTATTTGATAACATTAAATGAAAAGGAACTAATTAATTCATATTTTAAGGCAACATCATACTTTTCAGGGCTGCACAGTGGAATAGTGGTTAGCGGTCTTGCCTCACAGCAAGAAGGCCCCGGGTTCAAGTCCTGGCTGTTCTCACTGTGCACGCGTGGGTTCTCTCCAGGGACTCCAGCTTCCTCCCACCGTGTAAAAACATGCTTCATAAGTCAATTGGCAACTCTAAATTGTCCCTAGGTGTGAGTGTGAGAGTGAATGGGTGTGTGATTGTGACAGACTGGCGAACTGTCCAGGGTGTCCCCTGCCTTCGCACTCAAGTGGCCAGGATAGGCTCCGGCAGCCCCGTGACCCCGAAAGGGTTAAAACGGCAGAAGAAGATAAACACACTTTTGATTTTTTCACATAGAAAATAAATACATCAAAATATTTTTCGCCAAAATTTTTGTTACGATTTTCACACCGCTCATGCGAAGGTAGCTTGTTTTAAATAGCATTTCTTGTCTGGTAGTCCTTCTTGATATCGAACAGCCACAGTCTCTACGTAGACATATTTGTTTCATATTTCACAGACATTTGTTGTTGTTTTTTTGCCAATTTCCTCTTTTCCTGGAAGCACTGACCCTCACTGTCAACTTTTTTTTTTGTTTACAGTTGACATTTCAGAAATGAGCTAGAAAGCATCACAGAAGAGTTGCACAATAGTGTTCCCACAGGTTTACAATGATTTTGACTTTGGACATGCCTGGTTTAAGGTATTGATTTGATGGGGAAGATTTTCCCCATCTGGATTAACTAGTTTAACTCTGGATGCTGTTGACCTGTTTTATTCATGAGCTTTTCCTTTGAATTGCACAATGAGACCTCTATAGTTGTTTATTTTGCTCATTCAAAACATAAATCCTCCACTATCTTATAATGAAAGGCATTAAAACAGCGTGGATTGAGAAAAATCATGACTAAAAGGACTCTGTCTGCTTATTGGAAATTAATTTTGTATTTTTTCTGTTTTGATTGCTTGAAACAAAGCATTTCCAAATCCAAATTAAACTCCAAGATTCCCCTGTTTGCCTCTAACTTTAGTGTCTTAACCAACTAGAACCACATCTAAAGATCATATCTAAACCCATCATGAATCACGTCAAAGGCAGATATACCTCAAATGAACAATCAAAATGCATTTTTTCCCTGAGCACTTCAGTTTTCAAACTAAAAAGGTAGATATCACAAGAGGGTTTTCTGAGGTGGCTCACTTAGTCTCAGTGGAAGTTAAAGTTTCAGGGAAGCCACTAAGGTTACTTGAAGCATTTTCCATGTTTTCTATTGGAGCTTTGAACCAATACACTCTGCCAACAGTATTAATTACTGCGCTTTTAATTGGTGGCACAATTCCAAAAGAAAAGGGGATTTTTTTTTTTTTAACTACATATATTAGGCATACAAAATGCAAATAATTAGACATGTCCATACTTAATCGTTTCTTGTATAGGTAAGAGACAACCTTCACAGTATGTCACAGAGATAATGGGCTCCCTTCTTCCAATGGGCAATGCGAATTGAAGCTAAAGCCCCGGCACATTATTTGGAAATGAAGGAGGGAAATGCCTGGATTGCTGCCAATCGACTATACTAAAAGGGTTTTGAGGTCCACATTAATTGACTGTCAGTAAATACGTGCAGTCTGGTTAAAAGGTGACTTCTAATACCTCTCAAACTTTCTCCCTCTGACTGCATTAACCTGTCAGTCTCACCGTCCTAAAATCCTGGGGCTCAGTGATTATGCTTTTTACAATTGCGTGCATGCCAAACTGTCTAATTACATGCAGATGATAGGTTTTGTAGTTCTGACACGCCACATTTTCATGTTTAGACCTTTTGGTAAAAGTAAGGGGAGGGAAGAGGGACACAGGATGACTCATCACTGGAACTATGAGGAAAAAACGGTAAAATATGAGAAGCAAAACTGATGTTTTCGCAAAGTTTAGTTCATTTTTGACATTACTTTAATGATTATTGGGTCCATGTGACTGAGGCTTTAGGCTAGTGAAGAACTTCTGTATTATTGACAGTGTTTAGTAAAAACACTGCATATATTTCAATCTCTTCTGATTCTGGTTCAAAAAGCTGTTTTTTTTGTTTCAAAGAAAACTAGTTTGAGGTGCATCCAATAAGTTTTGGAGGCTCCCCATTACTTTCAAAGTAACCAAAGTTGGACACATGTTGCTGTCCAAAACAATGCATTTTTAAATCTTCAGTTTTCGTGTCATTCGATTAAGTGGGGTAAACAGTTTTTCTATAAATATCCATTCGGTTCATACTAAAAAATATGCTTTCCTTGTGTCTGCCTTGGACATTAACTCCGGCAAGATTGTGATTAGATATGCAAATCATCTAGGCAACAATTTCCACTAAGAATCAATTTATTTTCACATCACAAAAAATTCCTTTGGTATGTTTTTCCACCTGGAAGGATCATCCGACAGTAAACAGTACAGTGTCAGTAAGGTGAAGCAAATGCTCTTAGTAAGGGAACTATTGAACTGTAGCTTATACAGTTAATTCCATCCAAATGTATCTGGCTTTTTCCCCGCTCTTCCATATGTTAAGCCCTTTTTCTTTAATAGAATGTCTTTAATCCAGTGGCATGTTGCGCAAAGCTGTATGAAAAAAATCATGTTTAGGAGATTAGCAGTGAAATCCTAGTTCTTCTTGCCAAAAGCTCATCACTTGAGGGGTTTTTTTTCTATGCAGACTACAGGGCAAGACTCACTGAAATGCTTGTGCGAACGCACACAAGTGTGTCTGCTTGAACCTCCAGTTGCAGCATTACTCAGCAGTCTTGGCTGAGGCTCCATACAGTTCCCTTCCTGATTCTCTTTCATCCCTTTTTTGTTGAAGCTTTCACTCTTAGCCCTTTTATTCTCCAAATTGGAATCCAGAGAAATCACTTTCAGTGTTCATGAAATAAAAGCATGCATTGAAGAAGGGGTAAAAGTAGTTCACATAAGTTTAAGAATGTCACACAGATAGTAATGATTTAAAAAGAAAAAATAGATGATAGTTGTGGAAACAGGACAAATCCCAGTATAAGTATAAGTCATTTACAGGCATTTCTAGGCTTTATAAAGACTATTATAGGCACTTTGCTTTAAATGGTAACTAAAAAGCTTTATAAGTCCTGATTGTTGGTCCTTGACAAATATTTGAGAGAATTTAAAATAAACTTGTGTAATTCTGTCTGTGTGCTGCCCCCTAGAGGTTGAAACGAGGTAATAAAACTGAATGTGATGATTCATCAACCTATAGGCCAGCCCCACGTCATTTGAGAAGTTTCACTTCTAGATTTACAAGTCTTACGATCTTGAAACAACACACGTAACGGATGTGTAACTGCTGGACTCGCCATTTAAAATTAAAGTTCTTTTTTAATGGGGGGTGAAGTTCTATTGGTGCCATCGTGTTGTTTGCAGCCAGGTCCTCTTGTCCAAAACTAAATTTGTCATTTTATGTTGGAAAAGGAACAACGAGAAAAAATATATTTCCTATATCTCTTCATGTTTACATTTTGCATTCACTTTTTTAAGAAAATATTTTAAAACCACAGACATATTGTCCATTTTATAATTTTTTATAACTGTCATAAACATGTATTTCTGTAGACAAGAGGTGGTGGGCACTAGAAATGAAATGATTCACTTTCCCACATTTTAGTTTAAACCTAGATTTTTGGGTCAAAGTTTAGTTTTTGGATCATTATATAACGTGTGTATTACAAAATAACAGCAAAATGGCTAAAAAAAAAAAAAAATCAGAAAACTCCTTTTTTCATATTTGCTATTAAGAAATCCTTTAATAATAGGAAATATTTAAATATGCTTATACTAAGCATAGAGTTATGTTATAAGACAATAAATAATACAGTTTTTTTTTTCTATTTAGCACAAAAATGATTTGACAGTTTTAATGTAAACACACTGGTAGTAGAGATGCAACAATTCATTTTCCCCACGATTAGGTTCATTTTGGCTTTAAACTGACAATTCTGGTGTCCTTCGTGGGCACCTTTAGAATATTCTGCGGTCCACTCCAAGATGTCTTAACATAACTCTACATAAAGACATTGGGATAAATGATTTTTCTTCAAATAAATGCATAAATTCGGACGGCCCACTAGCCTTTGAACATATTAGCCTCTATATCTGCATTGGATCTTTCTATTTACTTAGAAATTGTGTTACAGTACAAATGAGTAGAACTATAAACTCTACTTTTTGTTTGTTGCAATAGAAAAACGATTTTTTTCCAACTTCTCCAAAATATTTTTTTCCCCTGAACAAATAAACCTTTATTCATTAACTGATTAACAGTTTCCTTTACTCTCCTCAACTATAATGTCGTCAGCTTATTTTAGCTGAAGCAAAGCCACTACCGCCTGTGCTCCAGCTCATAAACTACAGAGAAATCTACATTTGTGTCGTGTGTTGCGTCCTACCAGACGTCTATGATCAAGTCGTATGCTGCTTCTGCAGAGGATCCCCAGACTCCAGGCCCTCGGTTTGTTTGCTCGCTGTCCTTTTCTCAAGATAAACCTGTTAAAAATAAAAGCTGGATGAGTGTGCACCATCACATGACGGACAAGTCAAATGTTAAAACAATAAAGAAGTTCACTAGGATGTTTGCTTGTACTTTGACTTGACTGAGACTTGCTGCAAATCACCTATTTTAAAATAAAAACTTTTATTTTGTTTCTTGTTTATTAGCGTCCTGCCACAATACAAACTTGACAGTTCTCTGTTGGATTTTTTTGGTCTTTCATTTTGCTGTCTGTAACTTGGTGCCAGTGCATTTCTGCAGCAACGAGAAAAAAAAAACACCTATCAAGGTAGCTTATTTTTATTTTTTGTTTATTAATAGAGGACTGGTGCTAAACCCTGACCATGACAATAATTTCCTATTATTAACAGGAGGGACTCATTTTTTAGAGGTTCAATAGACATGTTTTTGTTTTTTTTGTTTGTTGTTTAGATGAAAAAATAACAGAAAGAGCATACCAATTACAACACAGTTTACATCAGAGGGTGTTCTGATTGTGATTAAAAAAAAAGAAAAAACACAATAAAAAAAATAAATTTTTGCCTTTATGTCCTAATTCCATATTTATTTCAATCGTGATAATAGTTAATAATAATCCTTTTATTAAATAACCATAATACAGTAAAGAATTTATAATGATACATTTAGAATAAAAATGAAAAGCAAGCCTACTTCTTTATATATATTGAAATTCCCTTAAAAAAACATCTGTTATCTTTTATATATTTGAGGACACGCCCGTGCTAGTGATGCTGTAGCTACAGTTAGCCTACTGTGCTAACACATGTACAGCATTCTTTCTGATTCATTGATGCTGGATTTTGTATGTTATGCTTTGTTCATTAAAGTTGAAAAAAATAAAAAAATAACACATGTACAGCACTTGAACTTACAATTTCACAGCCAAAATCCAGCTCCCAAAGCAGCAGACATCATCTAAAGGTTTAAAAAAGTTACTAACCTGCTAATAGTCTTTTCCTCTGAAGTGAACGTAACAGGTGTTTACAATTGGCATAATTACACATCGCAGGGTGCGTTCAGGGACCCTGAAAGAAGTGTAAAATCATAATTTTTTCTTTTTTTCTTTTTTATTTTTTTTTTAGAACTAATTAAACAGAATATTTAGTTTTTTTTTTGGTTTTATTATATAGAAAGACAGTAAGTATAATAGAACTTTACTCAAACAGCGGAGAATCCGCTCTCTTAGAAGGGTATATATTTAAAGCTAAAGACATAAGAAACTAGGCAACTGCTACAGGAGACCATCAATGTATATATCCTCATTTGGAGAAGTGGGTGGGCATCACATGGCTTTTTTAAAGTGATCAACACCAAGGCTTAAAGACCATAACGTTGCATGTTTTTTTTATTATTGTACATCATTTAAAAGCAATAAATAGCCCAGTCTAACACATAATTAGTATGGAAGAGCATTAATAAAGTTACGTTTTTTATGTATGGGTATAAGCATCAAGCACACAAACTCCAATAGAGAACCACTCTAGAAATAAAATGCGCTTTAATTAACTGAGTGTTTGTTTAGACACCTGTTTTTCCTCCAAAAGGAAGATTAGGCTGTTCTGTTGATCTCCACTAATCTTTTGGCACACTTTCATTTTGCTTTTCTTGTCCATGAGAAAGCCCATGAAATAAAGAAATAAATTGATATTTTTATTTTTCCATGGAGAATTAATCATAGATACAAAGAAATCAGATTAGAGTTCAAAGGACAAAAGATTCCACTTATAAATAAGTCCTTTGTTGACCCCAAACGACCTTCACTTTTATGTTTACATCAAAGCTGCAACCAGAAACCAATATAGTCAAATCCCCCTGCACATGAACATCCACTTCAATCATTTTCTGATCCATTGTAAAAAGCATTCCCTGTGGTCTTTTAATTATTATTGTCCCGTTTTTAGTCAAAAAAAATATTTTGTCTGTTGTCTTCTAAGACATAATTTCTGTAGAGCGGCACTAGACTATTAGAATAGACCCTTTGAACTGTAGGCGGTACTGTTGGTGCAATCCCGCCCCCCTTTTCCGTCATCCATAGCTGAGATGCCATCCTGCTAGCTTCTTTACTCCTCCCACTCCAATCTAACATCACAGATGCAGTAACAAATGTCAGGTAATTGAGCTGTCCAGTCGTCCAGGGGGCTTGTGAGCCACTCAGCACATTTTCTTTGTCACAAAGACGATCTTTTTAGAAAGGGCATTTTTACATCTTCTCCCGATTCACAACAATTTAAATAAAGACATACTCAGAAATGCAATTTTTAGCTTAAATTTTCTCCCATCTTAATTGTCCTGCAGAAAATGCCACAAGAACATATTAAAAATACCAGAGCCACCGTTTTAATTTGAGTGCGTCTTCAAATATTGTGTAATTTGCTTTACTTCATTAGTCCATCATGTTTTGTTTACTTTACATCTTTTTATTGTGTTATAATTAGAAGATTGTTAAAATCTAAAGTTGCTGTTCACCTATTGGAACATTCTCCAGGGGAAAGCAGCTTTCATTGATGCAGGCATGTGGTTTTGTAGAGATTTTTACGCCATATGCGCTTCCTGACTCAACCATGTGATTTACCTGGGCAGGGAATCGGCAAAGTGGGACCCAGACTTGGGTCCCCTTGTGGCTACATAAGTAGCATTAAGGTTCTTGCCCAAAGAAAGAAGGAAACAAACCCTGGCTTCCCATGCGCCAGTCCGGCACGCAGCCAATTGAGCCATTCAGTCGCCAATGGCATTAATTGCACCGAGCCTTCACCTTAAGCCAAGTTTAACAGAACAGAGAAAAAAAAAAACACCTTTACTTGATTTAAGATCCTTGTTGTGTTGCTATTTTTTGCATAACATTGTTTAAATTGCTAAATCATCAGCACGAGCAACCAAAAATTCTACCAAGATAAATACCTGCCTGCCAGTGATTTCTTTGAGTATCCATCAGTTCTTAAATTTCTACTGGTAGATCTTAAGTCTACTATTTTGGGCGCACTTCCTTTTCTATAGTCTGCTAAAACAAAGGGTTTTATCTGGACTGTCAGACTGTCGCTGCAATTTAATTTTCCAACACAATGTAACATGTGTTTTTGCTGAAAAATCTGAGAAGCATCTTTAAAAAAAAGGCTTCGAGTTAAACATTTTCGGTTATGAAGTGCAGAAGTTGTGATGCTGAGTCACTGAAGGGAACACGGTACAACTGCTGCTGTTTATTATGAAATCTCATTGAGCAATTGGAAAAAAAAAAGTTTTCTCCAAGATTCTTTCCATCTTGAGAAGAAAGAGCCTTTTTTGGGTCATCCCCCAGTGGGGGAAGGAAGTATACTGATGCAGAGGGTGATGAATGGCACAACAACTTTTGTCTTCTCATCACAGAGAAAGCCCCAGAGGGACCCCGGCACAAAGGGCGGTAAAAATGCCAACGCAACTTTTTTTTTTTCTTTTTTTAGTAACTTTGCGTCTCAGTTTGTTTCTTCAAGCTACCATCAACAGTTGCCATGTTTTGGGGTTAGTTTGAGGGATTAGGAAAGTAGATCTCTCTTTTATTGATGACATAAATTGACCTCAATGGTTGAATTTTTTATTTATTTTCCCATTAAAGTGTTAGAACCATCACAGACTGTAATGTCTGTGATAAACACTAAAGAACAATGGACTCCAACAACTCCTTGAAAAATTGATGCACTTAACTCTTAGTTCAAGGCCATTTTTTCCTGGTTTGTGGTTGTCGCCATTTTGACAGGACATGATGTCATTAGTCTACTTACTTTCTGGAATCCTCTGTTGTAGGACTCGTGATTGGACAGCCACATGTTTTTCAAGCACCCAAGCCCCTGCTTGATGTTCAAAATTGGGTAAAAAAGTATTTCAACGTATTTATTTTGGATTTTAAATTGACTAACAAAAGGGAAAAAAGGGTCAGGGTTAAAATTTGTATTTTGTAATGTATTTTTATTTCAGTTGTTTTAACCGTATTTTATTTTGTATTGATGCCCTTTGGCCCAGGTCTCCCTTGAAAAAGAGATGTAGTCTCAATGGAATTTCCTGGTAAAATAAAATAAAATAAAAATAAAATACAAATGCCAGTGTTAAGTTTGTTGGACATTGTGGTCTCTGATTTTGGTGCATCCTAAAACAGGTTAAGACCCACTCCATTGAAAATGTTCTAGTGACATTTTTCTCATGATGGGGGACATAAATAAATAAAATGAAGCTTTTTTTTTTGTTTGTTCAACTCTAATTGTTATGGATCAGGAGCAAACAAAAAAGCTATTTTAAAAAAGAGCGTATCTGTGAAAAATTTGTTGTCCGGGCCACAAGCTCTCTCTGTAAGAATTCAGTGGTTTGGTTTTCTTTGTCATGTTTTTGGTTTCCCTTTGTCAGTCACACCTTCAGGTTGATGATCCACAGCTGTCTTCAGTTCAGTTAATTGCCCTCAGCCTATTAAAGTGTCTTGGTTTCTGTTCTTCCTTGTCAGGTCATCTGCTCTGTTGTGTCACAGTTTTGTTTCTCATAGTTTTGTCAGGTTTCAGTTTGCTAATTAAATATTTTATTTCCTGTGACCAATCCTGGTCTCCTGCATTTTGGGTCCTCCACCACCAGTTCCTGACACTCTGCTCCTCATGGGGAGGGAAAGGGGGGTGAGCTTGCTCCCCTTCAATGGTCCCACCTGTTAATGCCCTACTGTTGCTCTGCAAAAACTCTGTCCTAGAAATGTACCATATGTTTTGATTTAGCCTAAAAACAGCCTAATCCGAATAAAAAGACCAGTGGAAACGCTTTGACAATTGATCAAAAGATGATTGAATGGGGACTTAAAGCAAGGAACCCTTTTTTTAATTATTTCTAAATCATACAAGTACAACATCTTACCAAAAAAGACCAGTTTTTGTGGATTTAACAAACAGGGGAGGCTGAATTGTGGTTTAATTTAAATGTTTATCTTGTTGATTGAAGCTGACTTATATGGGTCTGTGTGGACTTTGTTTGTGTAGGTAGATCTGTTAGAGATGTACTATGTTCTCTCGTATATCGCAGTGGATGCGTTCCATGAATTACCTGTGATAAGTGAAATCCGCGAAGTAGGGTTAAAGATGTTTAGGGCTGTAAAACCCCTCACTCAACCCATTTCTCGGTTTTTATACTCTAAAAGTTCAAACTTTTGTAGAAAAATAAGTCCAGTATCATAGAATGGAAAAAAACGATTTCATCTCGATGAACAATTATTAAACTCCGTCAAGCTGCATGTGCTGCATTTCTGTGCATGAGTCACAGCATGAAAGAGATTGACCCCACCCTTGCATTGACGTGTTATTCCTACCATGACAAAGGTGGATAAAGGTGGAAAGATTTCATGTAATCCATGGACACCAGTGAAGATCACAAATCATTGAAGAAAAACGGTTCTGTGCACTGTCTTGTGGGGTCTAGATGACCCAACTCCTAATTTTAAAGTGCCTAGGATAGCACAAGGGTTACCAACATCAAAACCCAATCAGTATGCTGAGTCGCGCTGAAAAAAATCAGCAGAACAGTTGAACTGAAAAAAGCTGAACCACAATGTAGCGCCAGAGCAATGACAAAAGACAGCTTGGAAAGGCTTTTCAAAGTGCAAATCTTTATGATGAGAGCCAATAACCCTCACAATAAGATAGACTTGTGCATCATTATTCCCTAAAGTCCCACACCAATCATCTTTTTATCTATTATAAAAGCATTCTCTAGTGGTCTTTTAATTATGATTATGCCATTTTTAGCAACAAAAAAAAACTGACTGTTTTTCTGACTGTTGTGTTTTTCTAGGACATAGTTTCTGAAGAACAGCAGTAGCTCATTTCAAATTCACCTAAGGGTTGTGGGCACGACTGCAGGTGCAGAGGAAGTCTGACCCCTTCCCCTCTCCGTTGCTGAGAGCTCTATGTTTACATGTTCTTTCACCAGCCTTAAACCCCCAACCTATAGTATTACCGGTGTAACGAAATGGCGAGCAATAACGGAGCTGTCAGATAGTTTGAATTTGTAGACGACTACATGGATCTATTTGTCAACAACTGGATGCATCAGAATGGAGCTGAGCAGGGAGTTTGTGGCCCTCCCAGCGTATTTTCTATGAAACAAATTCATGAATTCATTCATCTCCTAATCCGTTTGTTCCCTTTCGGGGTCACGGGGTTGCCTGAGCCTATCCCGGCCATTTGTGGGCAAAGGCAGGGGAAACCGTGGACAGGTCGCCAGTCTGTCGCAGGGCCACAATAATACACCTGTGCACTCTCACATTCACACCTATGGACAATTTAGAGTCACCAGTTATATGAAGCATGTTTTTGGATGGTGGGAGGAAGCCAGAGTCCCTGGAAAAACACAGGCATGCACGAGGAGAACATGCAAACTCCCCACAGAAAGATCCCCCCATTGATGTTCTGTTTCAGGTCCCTCAGCCAGGACTTGAACCGGGGGCCTTCTTGCTGTGAGTCAAGAGCCCTAACCACAATCTGAATAAAGGAATATTCAGAAATGCATTTTTGAGCCTAATTTTCTTTATATAAGTACTCAATCATCAGAGAAATACCACAAAAACATATTAAAAACATCATTTTCATCAGAGTGGGTCTTTAATGTTTCTGCTATAGCAGATGTAGAAGCGTTTCCGCCTCTATAAGAGTCAGTGCTGACAGGACACAATTGTTTCACTGTAGTTCAGGCTGTATATCCTTTACAATGGGAACATTACAGCCCCCCACTTTTTGCTGTGTGCACTTTAGGTCGACACTGACCAGAAAGAACTTTCACTCACTTCTGCAGATACATGCCTCCAGCCTAAAAGTGCATCAAAGCTGTTCAGGGATCTTTTTGAAGTGTTGAAGAAGCGCTGACATGTAAGCTTTTTGCTGTATAGTCAGCACTGAACCCAACTTTAACACATTTTTGGTTAGGGTGGGGGGGGTTTCTGCTGGGATTTCTTATGAAAAAAGTATGGTGTTTGACTTTCTGTGATCCATACAAAGTTTTACTTCAGCATTTGTAACGGTCCTGATAGATTTGTGCAACTTATTAAAATCTTGTCTTTTATTTTTTTGAGAAATTGCCTCAATAAAAGAAAATTATCTCCAAACGGCATAATCTGGTTTGGTGTAATAATAACGCAGTGCGGTATTGAATTCCGCTCACGTACGGTGATCACCGTCAGGACACGGCGCAGTCACAGCGTCTGGCATGTGTATCTGTGCCTGAAAACAAAACGCCACAGTTAATTCCAAAGGAAATAATTCATAAACTGTGCTTGCTGAATAATAGATTGCCGCCTGCTTCATCAATGTCATTTTATCGCTCCCGTTTTAATGAGCATGTGAGAGGAATCGCTGTCGCGCGGTGACACTGGAAGCTCAGGAGCCGCAGCAATGGGATTTCTGTCTGAAATTAGCGCACTTTCATAACACGATATTATTTCAGTGATATTTATCAGAGGGCTCTTGCTGTAATTGCTCGTAATGATCTTTAGACTTCTGCTAATGTTCTGTTTGTTTCCTTTTTGCAGCACAGGTGTTGTTGGCTGCCGAGGCGTTAAAGTGAAAGAATTTTTCTGTAGCCTCCAGCTCTGACCTTTCCTTTAATGTTTAATCAATGTGCTAATCCCAGTTTGACATTTTTTATTCATTAATTTTATTTTTTCTTCTTTCAAATCTCCGTTTAAAAAAAAAAGAGCAGAAGGCAAACCTTTCCCCGGGTGTCATCGGCATTTCAGCCTTGGTGACTCAGATGCACTGTGATAGGTCAATGAATATTGCAGCAGCGTGATAATATGTGTCTGCTGCTAACAAATAAGTCATAACAGCCCTGAGCAGAGACTGTGCAAACACTGCCATCTCATTACTGTATATTTCATTTGTTTTCTTTTCAGGGAAAAGACCTGAACTGCGCAGGCAGATATGAGGGTGATGGTGCATGGAGCCCAAACAGCCCAACTTTACGCTTCTGAGTCATCTTATGCAAAACTAGTCTGCCTATTTTTATAAATGCCAATGCAGGAACAATGTTAACCTTTTTTAGCATGAAAACCTTTTTTTTTTTTCGGATGACAGTCTTACCGAAAGCATTTCCTGTATCGAATGAGCTGCTTGTCCAAAAATGTGTTCATAAACCTGACGGCTGTGTGTGGGAGGAGCTACTGTCCAAAGTTTTTAGCCTCATCACTACTTGAAAGCATTTACTGTATGATTCATTTAAAATGCAAGGAAGACACAGATGATCTTGAGAGATCAGTTTATTTATTCTAAATAAGCTTCTAAAAAATTCTCAGTAATCACATCTCCTTGTCTGGGTTCATGAGATCATGCAGAGATTCTCGCAGTACAGGGAGCTTCACTTTCAGCTTCACTTCCATCGCTCTGTGATCCAGTTTGATGACTTTGCGACCTGCAATAGTCCAAGGAAGACAAAAAATAATGATTACAATTAGAGAATATTTATATTATTGTCTTGATGCAAATAAAAAGATAATCGAAACATTATAGGGAGAACAATAACATTTTCCTCCATGTTGGTTTTGAACTCCACCCACTGATCACATCATCAGCACGTCACGAGCCATAGCTGAGTTCCTGATTGGTTGACGCAACATGAAGATATTTAAAGTTGTGCAGTGCCAAATTTTTACTGCTGGACTGCATACGAGGCCCGAAATGTACTGCACGACCTCTGATTGCGTCTGTACATTGACGGTGTTTATGTTTTTGGACAAAAAAAAACCCTTGTATTTTTAGTATTTTTATACAGTAATGTACAAATGCATAAATAAATAATGCTTTAGTGTTTCTGTTGTTTGTTTTCTTTTTATCTTTTAAGATGGCCGGTATTTTAGTAGTCAATTATTCCAGTGTTTTGAACTGATGCAAGTTAAAATCAGCATAGCTTCCGCTCCTCATAGCTTCAGCTCTAAAAATAGAAATGGTACCTTCCTTCCAAACCGAAAGAGGGAGTTAGGTTCTCAAGCAAACTTCCTGAAAGCACAAGGATGTACATTTGGAACAGGAATCACTGTGTACGATTACAACTATGTTTCAGTTCAGTTTACTAAGAGTATGACTACTTCTTAAAAAAGAAAAAAAGAATATCACGGATCGCTTTCCCACTGGTCTTTTAATTATGAGGATGCCATTTGTAGCCAAAACTGAAAAAATAAAGATATAAACAGTCGTTTTCTAGGTCATAGTTTCTGCAGAGCGACAGGAGTTCATTAGAAATTTGTGTCTGAGTTGGGGGCAGAATTGTTGGTGCACAGATAGCCTGCTCCTCATCCTTCATTACCGCGAAAGTGGGTCTAAGGGCAGGGATGCCAGTTTAGTTTAGTCTGTATAGTTAAAGTTTTAGTATTGTCCCATTGAATTCTATGCATTTATGATCCTTTATTGATCGTATGTTTACCTTACAAGACTTACGAAGCCCACTGAGATGACTGCTGTTGCGAATTTGGGCTATATAAATAAAATTGAATTGAATTGAATAGAATCCATCTGTCTACATGCTCTCCTAGCTTACAGCCCCTCTGTTACGCCCCAGGACGTTTCTCTTTTTGTAGTTTCCTTTTGTTTCTCCTTGTAAATGTCAGTGTGCAGGTGCCGGGCTGCGAATGGCACCAGGAGTGGATTGGCTGCCGGAAGTCACACCTGGAATCTGGAACCTGCTATAAAAGGAACCAGGAAGAAGACCCGAGGAGGCTCAGTTGGAATCACACACCTCTTCCAAAAAACAGCTATATGGAGCTTAGAGTTGTCGGAGTGGACTGCCATTCATTTTAAAACATGATTTCTTTTTTTTTGTTATGTTAGGGAGGTAAGTTATTGTGTTTTGGTTTATGATGTTTCACTAAGTAAGATTTGGGTTCTTGTTATGTAGGCCAATTTTGCTTGTTATTTTGGCCTGGGTCCACTCTGAAGTAAATACTCTAGCTTTTACGGTTCAATCAAAATAAAATCTCTTAACCTGCTTTAAGTGTGCTGGCTTTTGATACTGCAGGGATATGGGGCTTTTTTTTTGTGTTGCGTCCTCTTTTAGCCACTAGACGGGGGATTGGGGGCATAACACCCTCACAACCCTAATCTATGGCATTACCCATACAACAAAAATGGCGAGAAATTTCAGAGCTATCTAGTCATACAGTTTCTAAACAGATGCCTGCTTAGATTAAGAGAATGATATCTGTTTGTCTACAAGTGGATGCATCAGAATGAAGCGGAGAAGGGAGCTTCTGGCCCGCCCAGCTTTATACTTTTCGAAGTCAAAAATACGATCAGTTTTAAAAAGCATTTTTTTCATCTGCTCCTGATTCACAAGGATTTAAAAAATATTAATAATCAAAAGTGCAATTTTAAGCTCAATTTTCTCTATACATGTCCTCTATCATCAGAACTTTTCCGCAGAACCATGTTAAAGAGACCGAAACACAAGTCTCATCATAGTGGGTCTTTAAAGCCAACAGAAGGAAGTGATTAAAAGGAAATAGGATTGTGACTGTGTTCATTTGAGATCATAGTGGTCGTGACCCTCAAAGCAAAGTAGGATAAATTGTCTGGATTCCTTCATTATGCATCAACAGTCAAGCCTTTATTTTGTATTGATGTGCACCCATTAAGCCGACAAAATCTCTCCAGAAAACACTTTCAGACTGAAATATATTTTTAGGACCAGAACACTTTGCAAACATCTTGTATTGCAAGTTTAACAACACCCTCCATTGCAGCATTCAGAAGATATTCAAGAGCTACTAGTACAAGCAAGTCTGGCTAGCTGAACAATTCTAGTTTTTGAAAGAAAAATAAACAAATCCTCTCGCTTAGTAGGCTTTATTTCATCTGATTTGTGGCAATCATTAAAGTGAGAACAGCAAGCAGTTGCGGAAAGAATGGAGGAAATGCGAAAATGAACAAGTTTAAATAGATTCCAGCTATTAACGTGTTGCGAGGCTAAGTAGGTGAGTCGGTGACAGCCAGACATCTTCAGTCCATCTGTGATAACTAATTATGTCAGCGTCAGGAGCTAATTAGATTGGAGAAAAATGTAGAAAGAGCAGATGCTGAATGCCAGAATCAATCAGCCTGGAATATGGAAGTAACCTATTCTGGCTGTTGTTTGGGAGGGTTTATTTCCCTAAATTTCGATGAAGTCACATAGATCTCTGAAAGGCAAAACACGTTTGCTGTAAAAGAATCCAAACCACAGGATTAGAAATTGAGATGTTTTTTTTTTTTTTTCAACCTTTCTTTTGGATCAATTGTGTAGAGCTAAAAGGTAGATTTTTTATTTCCTGGCATGGCTACCATTATTCGAACGGCATCAGCACTGAAGGTTTTCCCCATTAATCATTCCTGCAAGCGACCAAGTCGCTCCCCCTTTTTCTCTCCAAACCTGTGCTGCCTTAAAAAACTCTGCAACGCAGGAAGTGCTTCAAAATAATGTTTGAACATATTGCACTCAGACGCTCTCAGGGAAAAATAAATACAAACGTACCTCAGCTCCCCACAGAGCCATTGAATTCTCAGCTTGATCTCGGGGTCAGCGCAGTGGAAAAGCTAATCCAAAGGTGAGTGGATGGAGCGGGAGAAAAAGAATAGAGGACGCTTGGTAACACAAACCAGTCATTAGGTATAGACACAGAGACAAAGTGGGGTAATTTGTTGGGGGTGGGAGATAGTTCAAGTTGCTGATGTTCCCCTCTGAAACAAGCAACAAAGGTGAGATTGGAACAAAGTCTCTCTCTGGAGCTACAAAGAGTTTATTTTAAATCAAAGTTGGTAATTGTAGTTAAGCCTTACTTATTGTTAAAGATCCACTCCGATGAAGCTCATGCTTTTGCTGTATTTTTGACATGCTCTTGTGGCATTTGTATTTCTTTGTTCAAATTGTTGTGAATCAGGAGCAAAAGTGCGTTGAGAAAAAAGGGCCTATTTGTGATGTAAAAAAAACCCACTGAGCAGGCCACTAGCTCACTGAAGGGGGGCGGGGTGCAGACTTACTCCACCAACAGTCCCACGCGCAACTTAGGGGAGAATTTCTTATGAACTAGTGCTGCTATGCAGAAACTATGTCCTGGAAAACGCCACATTTTCTTTTTAATTTTGGCTAAAAAGTCAAAGCAGACTTCAGAAGTGTTTGTGTGAAGATAGTCGTCACAGTACACATGTAAGTACACTAAGATGAATGTATTTCCTTACCGCGAAGGAGGGTCTAAGGGCAAGTATGCCTAGTTTAGTTTAGTCTGTTTTCTTAGTTCAGTTTAGAATATTCACATTGAATTCTAAGTATTCAAGAACCTTATGATTTTATGTTTACTTTACAAGCCCATTGAGACGAAAGTTATTGTGATTTTGGGCAATATAAATAAAATTGAATTGAATTGAATTAAATAGATGTTTGAAAGGGCAAATTTAGCAAATCAATCTTGGTCAAGCATCAGAAGTTTGTCAGAGTGACCAACAAAAGCTACGTCACAGAGACCATGTCTGAGCTATCAGAAAAAATGTTTCTGCTTTAAAGCAGAGCTAAGGTTTTGGTCAGAGGTGGGTAGGATGTTTTAGCTTTGTCAAATCGTTGGGCTAAATAGTTTGTCTTGTAGTTTTGGGCTGCATGCAGGGACCATCAGATGTTTTTCATTGAGGCGCTCAGGGAGGGTCATAGACTTGGATGAAGGTTTTGAGGTATCCACTCATGCTGTATAATCACACGACTTTTAACTGTCTTGAACTGCAACTGATACAATTGGCAATGAACTAACCCCATGTAAAGATAAAAGACACTCCACGTTCCAACTTGAGGTACAGAAAAGCTGACTGGAAAGACCAAAACTTTTTCATGGTGAGATGGAGTTGTTGAAGTGTTTGATTAGAGAGCAACAACACCATGATGTTTCCTGTTGGAAAGGGTTGGAAAAGCTGCGTCATCAGCATACCTAAAGGGACGAATGCTCAGAGATGCAACAAACTGCCTAGAGGAGAACACAGCCTCGAGGAACACCAGAAGTGATAAGGTGATTACTGGATTATACATCTTGCCTGGATTTGATTTGAAATGGTTTATTTTAAAAGTTGGCCTAGATCAGATTTTAACCAGGTACAAACTTTGGCTCAGATCCCCAGCTTTATTCCTGACTATTTATGTGTGAACCTATCTACGTAAGTTAGTTTTTCATTCATTTTGGTTATACCGGTCAGCTTTTGTGGAGAGGCAGAACAGTTTGATCGAAAAAAATCGCAGGTTCGGTTCCTGCCTTGCCTGCCTTGAAGTGTCCTTGGGCAAGACACGGCTCCGTCTCATTCTATTAACAATGTTGACTAAATAAGGTGGTGATTAAAATGAAATGGGTTGGAAAATCTTTCCTGAAATAAAATAAACCACTCTGAATTTACTTGACATTAGTGCGCTTCTAAGGTCTCAGTAGTTTTTATATGTTTGAGTTTAGTGGTTATAGGTTGATGGAAGAAGGTTGGTAAAAATTGGCTACTATACTGTTTCTAGACAGCAATGTGTTGGGCTTTACAATTTATTTATTTGTTTAATTGTTCTGGAGAACCTTTTTCTTCTTTTGATTAATTGAAAGGAGTTCTGATTGTTTAAAAAGTAAATTGAGAAGATCAATCAAACTCCACTGTGCACAAATTTAAATTTGTGGTATTTGTGGTATGGTAAATTTTTTGATACAAAATGCGGCTGTCCTGTCCCTAAATAAAATGTTGTAAGTGAAGATGCAGACTCCAAATTCAGATGGTACATTTCACATTGATTAAACAATGCTTTGTGATCGCACGGCACAGGAATTTGACCAAAACAAAACCTGAAGGCGATTTGTACAGATGACATACCTGGCACAGAAAGTGATGTGAGACAGGAACAGAAAAACAGAACGAATGCCCTAATGGAAAATCATCCATCCATTTTCTATACCTGCTTCTTCCTGTTCAGGGTCACGGCATTCTGCTGGAGCACATCCCAGCTGTCACTGGACTAAAGCAGAGTACAGGTGGCTGTTCTCAAACGATGCAATTTTATAAATAAAGCACAACTTTAGGGCTTAAAGGTTAACTTAAAAAAAAAAGGGTTAATGAAAGCATTTAGTCAAAGCAATTCTAGATGCAAATATATTTTCTGGTCATTAAGCTAATTGACTGATCATTATTGATTTTATTCGTGCTAATTTAAATGTCCATAAGCCTTACTGCTTACAAGTACCACCTACCTTAAACACAAGAAATAAAACTGTCCTAGGAGTTAATGCCTAACAATTAACTATAAGAACACCATGGTCTCTCATCCAGGAGGTTATAAAAGGACCAGAACATCATGTACATCAAATAAGCAAAAATAAAATTTATTGTTAGGTTTAGGGAGAAAGACATTGCTAAAGGAAAATAGCACAAAAACCAGAAATTATCTGTAAACGGTTGAAGAAAATCCCCCCCCCAAAAAAAAAGAACGGGACATTTACATCCTAATAACACACAAAAAAATATGCTTACAGGCAAGTTGGTGGTGATTGTATGAAAATCTGCAGAGTAGCTTCAGACCCTAAGGAACTTGCCACAATTAATGAAACTATATATTCTGCCTCCTCACACAGAATCCCGAGGGAAACCAAAGCTTAAAATTGGGAAGTGTGCAATTTCTTTCTTAAAGGGTCGACAGTGCAAGATTGTAGAAAATTGGTAAAACTTTAGAGAAGCCCTTTAGAACAGATTCCATAAACTGACTTAAGCCTAAATATGCAGAATTATTGCATTTTTGTAATTAGCAACAGAAGAAGAAATCATTCTCATTATTTAATAACAGATTTATGTGATGCAATCTCTTAAAAAAAATGGCTGGTTTTTCTCTTTCTTTGTTACAAACGTTATTTGTTGCACCATTTGGAAAATAACTTACACACTACTTTCTCTAAGAGGACCTCTAAAACTAATGTGCACTCTCTAAATTTTATACATGAAGTGGCATTCAAGAACAAACAAACCCACAAGAGGCCCATTGGACCTTGGGGAAAAAGCACTTCAGAACTTTCAACCTGATGCGTCGTGCACTTTTTTAAACTCACACTAAAATATTTATTTCTGCTTTTAACAACTTTTTCATTGTCGAGAGTGTTTCTCTGCTTATCTGCTCAAGTAATGACAAAGCATTGTCCCTGAACAGGAGCGATGGAAAGTAAATGAAGGTTTTGAGTTTGCAAGAAACTTTTTTATTAACTGTTTCAGAAGCAGCAAAATATTAACAGATAAAATATTCATTCATTTATTTCCTGTTCTTGTATTAGTTTAAACACAGAACTTGACATCATCGTCTTGATATTTCTTTTTTTTTAATGGAAGAATGGCGCCAACACTTATCATGACTTTGTTGTTCTACTTTGTTTCTCACATAAAATAGAGAACACAAAAAGAAACCTTAAACTTACAACTGCGGCTTAAAGAGAAAACATTTTTTTTTTTTTTCCATAATTGGTAAACACAAATTCTGGAAGACACAGGACAAACCATATGAAATATACGGTATACTTGGAAAAAAGACATTATTTGCCTATTTTTGCAGATTATGTTGTTCCATGGTTCTTATAAAAAACGTTATAGGGCCCCCTCCAGTTAGACGGAGAGCTCCTTCTTCCGATTGCCTCAAAGCCAACATGGTTTTTAGAACTTCCTCCCGGTTAAACTATGTCTCTCGGCTGGCCTGAGATGCTCTGGGAATCCTCTGGCAGAACTGCAGGACATGAAGATGGAGGTCTGGGGATGCTTAGATTGCTGCCCCCACAACCTGGCTATGGAAAAGTGGGGGGAAAAAAATAGATGGACGGATATATACAAACACACATTATATATTTTGGATATGTTTAAAAATAGTACAAGCTAGAACAGGTACAAGATAACACTGGTTCTTAAAATGACCTTAAAGAGAGGTCAACAAGGTATTCCAACACAATGTCAAGACACTTTTCTAGTATTTACCTGTAGTCACCTTTTTCATTGAACGATGTAGATGAAAAAAAATAAAATTAATCTTCTTATATTTATGTTTTTTTTCTACATGACACACTTCAAAATCTTATTTTCAAAGTCTTTATCTTATTATTGTTATTCAAATTTTTTGGATTAACCAAGCTAAAACATCTTGTAAAGCCAATAAATAACTGCTCTGTTGGTGGAGTCACTAACAATCATGGATAAGCGTGGCACAAAGTGATGGTCTGGATGTTTTTGACAATGTCATTTGTCAAAACTGAAGCAATGTGCAGCTCATGTCTTCCATATTTCTAGAGGACTGCAGAGCAACAGGTTGAGCGCCGTCTCCTTGTGCTTCGCTGAAAATGTCCGGCCCCTAAAACCTGAGGCTGCAGGAGAACCAGCTGCTTAATGAGGCTTGTCGAAATTACTCGTGTGGCCATCCCTGTTAAACATACTTGACCGCATTTGGTCCAGGGCACTATTTGCTCAGTCTTCCACTTCTGTTTCCCATGGATTTTTACATGTTATGTACTAGTATGTTTAAAATGTTCCTTATTTTGAAAATAGGAATTGACAAACAAAAAGAATGCTGCCAACCAAAACTAATCATATAATCACATTTTAATAATGCAATGTCTTAGGAATGCGACTAAATAAAAACGTACATGAATTTGCCCATAGTCTTTTGCCGTTTAGAGTTGATGGGATAAGCATGGGCCATTGATGGACAAACCCCAGAGCCCAGACACTAATAGTGGTTGAAGGTCAGTCCATGACATAGTATTGGTCCAGGTGGAAAATTGGGCATAATAGGACCAGCAAAACCATCTAGAATGTAGAGAGAAAAACCTCTATGAATTTAGCGATGACCAGATATCAATCCGCTGCATCTAAATGGGGAGGCAGCATTAACGCTGCACAAAACTGATCACGCCGTTGTTCGCACCACAGCGACTCTGAGACCTGTGTATTACTGAATTGCAGTTGATGCTGAGAAGAACATAAAGAAGAACGAACATTGTACTTTCTGCAATAATCATGGAAGAGCGACATGCACAGGAAGGGAGAAGAAGTAAAAGAAGAAGAACTTGTTGGGTGTGGCCGTGGTTGCAGTGCAGAGTTTTGTCTGGACAGTATATAGACCCAAGCTGCCGGGCACTTGATATAGACAGCTGCCATCTGGAAACATGTAAACATTGTGCAATCAGAGCTGCTGCAGGCCGGTGATCCGGCTGCCACCACCCTGTGGCCACCTGATTTCAGAATGACATTATCCCCACCTGTCGCCGTTTACATTCATGATCACAGCAACGATCTTTCCATAAAAATTAGGCAGCGGCCGCTAATTGTGAAGATTCTGCTGATGCCTCCCATCACACAGTAGCAGTTGTAAATGTGACTATAGCATTATTGATGACTGGCATTTAGAGTGATTAATGCAAGAACCCAGCTTACTTGGAGTGAGGTAGATCTTCCATAATGAAACTGCACCAAAGCTTCACCAACATGCATTGGGAACTTTTGGAAGTTTAAAAATCAACCAAAATTGCTGGAAAAAGATGAGGAAATGCTGGTTTTCTGAAAGTCAAGACTGAGGAAATAGATCATTTAGATCAGTGGTCCCCAACCACCGGTACCGGCCGCGGGACACCTGGCAACGGACCGCGGACCGGTACCGGTACCGAAAGAAAAAATGATTTCGATTTTACTGTGTTTTTTTTCGAAAAAAACGTGTTTTGAAAAGTGACCGGATTCTCTCTGTTACATCCGTCACACTTACCATAGCAACCAGAGTGTGTCGCGGTAGAAACGATGTTGCTCATGTGATGTTCTGTTGTTGGTGTGACGTTATGAGGACACCGCTAATAAAGTTGCACATGATTACACAGTGGATTTACGTTCATTATTATTATTGTTATTATTATTGCTAAAGAGAAAATTCCACCCCCGGTCCACGGTAAACGTGTCTTGCGTTGCACCTCAACCCCCCCCCACACACACACACACACACACACCGGTCCGCGGTAAACGTGTCTTGCGTTATACCGGTCCGCGGTGACAAAAAGGTTGGGGACCACTGATTTAGATGGCTAACCTGCCCTTAAAACACAATCATGTGAAGCGAGTTAGGAGCAGTGTGCGTTTTTTTTTTCAAAGGAAATATTAGTCTGAGGGTTTTTGGTGCGTCATACTTTCGGGCTCTGTGTGAATGTTTAGGGTTGCGCTGATGCAGACAGACAGAATTTGCCAAGTACTTTTCAAAATGTTTTGAAATGAGTGTTGGTAGTTTACAAAAAGTTCAAAAATCGGAAATATCTTGGGAGTTTTGAGTTTCTCATTTACACCACTCAAAAAGGGAACTGACTGAACTTGTATGCTGTCTGAAGACATTTTAGGTTGCAAACACAGTCAACATGTTCTTCCCCCTTGTAAGCAAGGCCAGTAATTTAGAAAAAGGGAGATTTATATAGACATCAGCAGTGCCTGACTGTGTGGAGTCGACCATTTTCAAAAGGGGAACAGGCAGAGATCAAACAGCAGGATCCACTGAGTTGATCTCCATTTGAATGTTGCACATGCCGTTTCATCCTCCACCCCCGACCACGTTCGTCTCCAATTCCCACAGTCCTGCTCCTCTTCTGTAATCTTAAGACTGTAGCCTTGTGCCTGGCTTTGATCAGGACTTTTGTTCCACTTCACAAGTGTCATCTATGGAGTTAAAAGCTGCAAAGGCTGGGCTGAAGTCATTGTGATGGCGCGCCACTGAAAATTCTGACTTTGATGTGACATCATACCTGCCATTGAAAAGACAGACATCCTCAAAAGTGTCTGTTATACTTTGAAAATCACCTCGACTACAAAAAAAGAGTCAAATCAAAATAGATTTTTATAAATCTGCCCAAAACTACAATTTCCAGAGCCCCACCTCGTCACAGTTGGTATCGTTGTAAAGCCCCAAATGTCCTCTGTAGACACCAACAGGATTTCATTCAGTTGTATGCAATGTTCAGTAGATATTCAGGCTTACAAATATGCTGGTAGTTAGGAGGATTCTTGGCAATTTTACTTCCTGAGAAAAAAGTGGATTCTGCAGCAGGAAAATGACCCTAAAGTCCATCTCTGACTGCCACAGAAGTCATAAAAAATAGATTTTGAAATTGCCTTTCGCAAAATATAATAGAGATGTTGTGTTGTGACTTTAAAGACCCAATCCAATGAAAATTGTGTTTTTGTTGTTTTGAACATGTTCTTGTGGCAGTTTTCTGATGATGGAGGACATAGTTAAGAAAATTAAGCCTATTTATGCAATTGTTATGAATCAGGAGCAAACATAAAGGATGTCAATGGAAATAGCTTGTAGATGCTGAAACTATGTCCAAGACAACAAAATGCTTTTTGACTTGGCTAGAAACAGTCATAGTTAAAAGACTACTGGAAACGATTTAAAAATAGATCAAAAGACGTTCAGCAATTCATTTTGAAAACCTGTCAGTCTATCTAAATTAAAATATTTTTGGGGAAAAAAAAAGTGGGTAAAAGTCCCTTTAGAGACTGGATAGTCAGTTGCTGCAATTCCGTGGTTGCAGTTAATGTCTCCACTTGCATTCCAAGCATCCATCCATCTTCAGGATCCACTGAATCCTTTCAGAATCACAATCACATGCAAACTCCACAAAGAAAGGTTCCAGCCTGGATTCGAACCAGGGATTCCCTGCTGCAAGCATGAAATAGAAATCTGATTAGTTTTATGGAATTGTAAAGGAAGAAGAAGCAGTGACATATACCATTTTGGGTTGTTGGTTCCAATGTTTTACTGTATTGCAAAGAGTATGGCAACTTTGCAGGCAGAGAGTAGTCAAAATGACCAAGCTGCTAGCAGCAGGATGACCAGTGTCTCTGAATTCATTATGCTTGTTAATTAATGCCATGGATCCCGCATACACTGTTGTTTCCCTTCCTTTTAACAGCAATCAGCGAGGATGAAGTTGTGTTCACCGGTGCTCATTAGCGAGGCCATTTTGTCAAGCAGTTCCAAGTTGTTGTTTAAAGTGAGCTTTTGGTGTCTCCTGAAGTTGGAGGTCATGTCGGGTCGCTCTCTAATTGGGTGTCAAGAGGATTCTAAATATTTTCACGCCCACACAGCAGACTCATGCACACACACAGCAAATGCATCCTGGTTTAATTGGTCAAACAGGATTTCTTAGGCAGCCGTGCAAAATCATGAAGCATTTCTCCTTCCACGCATGAGCACACACACATATCATAGTGATGTATGGTGCATGCTCCTAATAAGGATTTGTCAGGCCTGTGGATCTGCAGAGCACTGAAGGAAAGAAGACGCTTCAGAGACAGAGCGCAGAAAAGCCCCGGCTATGCCTGTTGCTGTTGTTGTTTTCCCCCCTAAAGCTAATTAAAATGCAAAGCAAAGTGGGCTAGATGTCTTCGGGGGTCTCACAGAAATTGTGAGACAAGCGTCACAGCTGCAGAGGTGTAATGGATTACTTATTATCCAGTTATGCCTCTACGGGATTTGGGCATTAAGAAGAGAGTCAGCGCTCAGGTAAAAAAAAAAAAAAAAAAACTGCGATTACAAGGAATTCAAGCACTTCCATAGTGTTACGACCCTTGTCGTATTTGTGTATGTTTTTTATTTGTATTTAATGTTTTGTATATGGAGAGTTTGTGTAGGGGGGGCGAAAGTACTTTTGTATGTAGGTTCTGTTCTTTTTTTCAGGTGACCTGGATGGTTGCACTAAGGCCTTGTGGCTGCCCATGATTGGAGGACAAGTGACTGGTGCTGCTGCTCAGGATTGGAGGGAGGATGACTGATGGCGGCACATGATTGGAGGATGAGACTTTAAAACCCTGGCATCTCCACTGCCCCAATGGGGGGGGGGAAGAAAGAAATCTTTAGCTTTAGGTTTTGTCTGTCTGTATCCCCCCCCCCCATTAACAAATCTGTGTGAGGCCTTTTGGCTGTGTAGACTCTTTTGGTGAAGCTTAGCTTATTGGTAATTTGTATCAGGATTTTCTTTTGTTATTTGTAGAGCAGCAGGGGTGAACTGCCATTTTGTTTGACTGTTTTTCTCCTGTTTTGGTTGAGGTTCAGGGAAACCGGTCAGACTCTGTCATTTATTTTTACTTTGGTTTCTGGAAGGTCAGATAGAGCAGTTGACATATGAGTTAGTTCTGTTTTGTTTATTATTTTGGCCCGTGTTCACCCTGAAGTTTGATGCGTCTTTTTCTTTCCTTTTGTCACCTTTACATGTAGGACAATAAACCCTTATTTGTACGGAAATTGGTTTTGGCAGCTTTATTAATATAGGTGGGTTTTGTTTTAGGGCTTACCTTTTGCATTTTTGGGTCATTTTTCTTATTTGATTCATCTTTATGTTATGCACCCAAGGTCTAGGGGTGTGGGGGCATAACACATAGGTACCTCAATCGTGAATGAACAATAGATCCTGTGGTCTTTTAATTATTCCTATTATGGAAAAAAAACAAAAAAAAAAAAAAAACGTGTCAATGTGGATATAGTTTCTGTAGAACAGCAGTAGTTCATTAGAAATTCAACTCTGAGTTGTGGGTGGGATTGTTGGTGTGGAGTAGCCCAGCCTCCCCTTCCCCTCCCTATTTTGCGTCTTCTCTTGGTTTACA
Organism: Oryzias sinensis; assembly: GCA_037389245.1. Taxonomy (NCBI): domain Eukaryota; kingdom Metazoa; phylum Chordata; class Actinopteri; order Beloniformes; family Adrianichthyidae; genus Oryzias; species Oryzias sinensis. The sequence continues at coordinate 8,733,562 of CM074510.1, read as the reverse complement.
ACAATTTAAAAAATATACACCAAGAATTGCAATTTTGAGCTTAATTTTGTTTGTACATTTCCTCCATCGTGAGATAAATGACATCAGAACATAATGAAAACAACAAAAAACACAATTTTCATCAGAGTGGATCTTTTACATCTAAAATATTTGACGTTGGGTCATTTCACCTTTTAATTCTTAGGTGGCTAAAAGTAAGTAATCCCCAATTTAATTAATTAAAAATGATCCTACTCTGAAACAGAAGTAAATATATTCAAAGTCTAGCTCAAGCCCTTAATAGCAATCCATATTTAAATGTAATACATCCAAAAAAGTTTCCTGGTGGTTAACTTTGCAAAAAAACTCAATTTACATTGAGTTAAAAAAAAAAGATCAAAAATTTGACTTTAAAGCCACAAAGACAGATTATATATCTTTATATATATATTTATTAGTATATCTTTATTACTACTTCTTAATTATATATTTGTATATATTTACTCGAACTCTTTATAAGGTGCATCTTTGGACAAATTGCATCCTTGAACAGTGTCTACCTGTCCTTTTTGAACACCAATGTCTTCTGTATCCTTGTACCTACAATGTGCAGTAGCTGTTGTCATGTCTGAAAGGCGGAAACGAAGTGTGACAGCCTTGACGATGGGAGTTGACCCCGCCCACTCACCCCCAAGAGAATATCATGTTTCTGAACATCATGTTTATGAGTGGATGTTGAGCTGTGAAAAAGGGCTGGAACAATCTTTTAACAATCTGCTAGTAGCTTAATTACTCATCTGTCTTTCTGAGGTTTCATCCTATATTCTACCTTCTACCTTTTGGTCTCCTCTCTTGCCAGAACATGAGAGCCTTTGCTATAGTATAAAACGTCTCTGAAAACGGCCTACAGTTTTACAATTTAATTGTGGGCATTTGTAAAGTGACGGGCGACAGCCAGTACAAATGTAATCTCACTCCAAGTGTGTTTGCGACAAGGCAGTCGACACAGAGAAAAGAAATGGAGGGACAAAAAGGCTTGTCAGTAGACACAAGAAGGACTGGAGGACGCCAGCACATAGTTGGCAGAGTCCAAACAAGAAAAATAAAAACCTTTTCTCTTTTTAAATCGTTTCTTTTTTTCATTTTGGTAGCATCCTTAAACGACAGCATTTTGTCATGGTGCCTCTGTCAGACTCCTCCCCCCTCTCCTCTCCGCTTGGTTCCTGATTATTCCCAGCTGCTTCCACTCACCTCATCGCCACACCTGCCTTCTTAAGGAGCTCCAGGATCTTCATTCAACGCCAGTCCGTTGCCCCTGATGGTGCATATTTGGCCTCACGTCAAGTTCATGCTTTGTTGCCTTGCCTTAAGCCAAGTAATTAACATATGCTGTCTTACCTGTCTCCAGGAAACCTCAGCCACGAGTGGTCACCCACAGCAGCCGTAATCCGGAATCCTTTTCTGGTCTGTTCCCTCCATCCTCACCACGAGCCTCTGCCGAACCAGCTGCCTCACGAGACGGACCCACGCTGCCAACTCCAGACCCGAACGAGCAGATCCACCAGTGACGCCACGAGCCGCAGTTACATTCTCGGACCTCCAGTAACTGTTACCTACCTGTCTGGCCATCATATTAAATCCACCTTCTCGCCAAGACATCTCTGTCCTGTGTCTCATTCCGGGTTTCAGCATCTGGGTCTAAGTCGTTCTATAGCCATGACACATTCAATGCATTTCCTTGCACACTCAGGCTTCATAAGGTCAATGAAACCTACTGGAGACATGCTCCACACAAGAAAGAAGATCATCAGAAGATCTGTTCAGCATGTGACATTAGAAATGCAAACATGGGCAAACTGAAGACCAAAAAGGGAACAAGAGAGAAGGGTCAAACTTAAAAAATGGCTAATTTTGAGTCAAGATAATACTTTTGAATTTTGGCGAATTGAAAAATTGGAACATGACACTTCAGATTGATCTACAGTGATAGAAATCTCAACATTTCAAAGAGCTTACAGTAAAGAAATATTTTCTGTTTTTAAAAAATGTGTTTTTTAATTAGGCTAAAGTCCAACTCTGATCATCCCAGTGTTCTTTTTATTATTTTTAGCCAAAATCAGAGAACCTCTTATTTTCATCGTTTTTGCAGAGCAGCAGTTTTTTTTTTTTTGGAGTTCCCCCTTGAGACACGGAACAACTTCGCCCCCTCTTTCCGTCTTTGTTTTGGGTGTTCAAAGCAAGGAGCTTGTGACCCGCCCCCCGCCTAATTTCTACATCACAAATAAAACATTTTTCCACCCTTTTTTTTTCTGCTCCTCATTGACAACTATTTAATTAAATAAATACTCAGGAAAATGCGATTATGAGCTTAAATATATGTTATCCATCATCAGAAAATTGCCACAAGAACATGTTAAAAAACCCTAAAAAATGTGTTATCAGATTGGGTGTTCTCTATTGTTAGTTTCTTCGGAGTAATTCTCAAACAGGTTTTTTCAGTAACTGAACAGTTGAACTTTTTTCTCAGTTTTTGTTCTTAAAAAACCTTTTTCATTGTGTTATTGTGCGCTAAAAACTGGAGGAAGGGGAGATGTCTTCATCCTCGTTTTCTCTAGCTGAGTACCTGAATACTTACAGAAGAGAGAGCGTTGTGGGCCTGCTATATCTCAGAATGATGAGTCATCGCACCAGCAGGGGGTGAGGGATCTGGTGCGCTGCTGCCCGGGGGATAAACTCCGCATTCGTGTGGGGTGAGATATGGAGCTGGATGAGGACTGGGAGAAGAAAGCGCTTCCCTCTTTTAATCTAGAGGGCTTCTTCAAATACCTGGGTTAGATTTTTCAATGGACCATCAGCACCTGCAGCATCACTAGGAATTGTCTTTATTTCCTCAGGAGGAAAAGGCTGGTTGACCTAAACCCCGAAGCACTGCCATATTTTCCTTTTTTAAACCCCAGCTTTTTCAGCCATGTGTAAATCAATTCAGTTCATGTTCCAGATTTTACAGTTTCCATAGGCTCAGGCTGGATAAAGGAGAAGGGTAGGGCTTTAGGGGTAGAGGGTGGATGAAGACTCAGAAATGGGAGGAAAAAAATGAACAAGACTTGAAAAAAGTCAGCAGCTGTTTTAGCCAAAACGGAAAAAAAACCTTAACTTTTAAGCTCCGTTCACACCTCCCTCTGCAATAAGCATTCATGCTGACACTTACAATGTACAGTTCATGAAAACACGCACGAATGCGTGTTTCGCACAAAATTATTGAACAGGCGTCAAACGTTAAACCAGGTGAAACTTTGACCAACTCGGTCTTTTGAAACCGTTTGAAAAGTGATTATGGAGTAGAAATAATAACTGGAGCGTTTGTCAAACACATTAGTTGTTTAAAATGATGCGGTTCTCATCCAAAATTTTACATTAAGGTTTCAAAATTGTCAATAGCTTGAAATTTTTGGTTTAAAACATTTACATCAAAAGTGATGACAAATTATTGTCATAACCTATTGAAGTCCTTGGAACATTGTATAAAGTTCAGTTTTTTTTTACCCCACATTGTTTTGACTTTGTCTTTACTTTATTCTTGATTTTTACATTTAAATTGTTTTTGTAAACTTTTAAACCGTGTTTTAAAAAATATAGTTAGATCTTAGTTTTTATCAATCTTATTTATTGAAATGAACCCTACTATTCCTAATTGAATATTTTGTACAGTTTCATGTTCATTGTGGATTTATTCTGTAATATAATGAAAATATGTGGATAATTAAATTCTAAGTACAGGTTTGGAGCATAAGGGTCCTGACTAGCAGGGTTTTTATGTAGAATGGACTAAGGATAATACTGAGCAGATCAGTACTCGTGGGTTTGAGAGTGACATCCACCACCATCTCCCAAGCTTGAGGAGAGAGACTCCAATGGGCAAAAGGCAACCACTTTACCCCCCCTCCCAAAAAAAAAAAAAAAAAAGAAAGGGAGGGAATCGGGCAACTTTCTACCAGTGTGCAGTGGATGACCCTCAAACAGTTGGGAAGCCGCTCTGCTCAATTATACCTTCCACTCAGAAGGCTGAACAATTTGTTTTAAGGGTACTGTTTTAACCTGCTGCCGGTTCCATGGATAAATGGGATTTTATGATAAATATTCAAGCGAAAACCAAGAAAAAAACAACAACGACCTGCAACTACTAAACTGCATGACTGCTATGGTACTACAAACAACATCATAACCATAACGGCAGAAACAATTACAGTGGAGATCTTCTAACGACACATCAGAATGACAAGAAGCTGTTTACATTAAATCTTTTGCATCATTTTGCCTTTGAGAACAGTTTTAAAGTGGATAAACACAGTTGACAGAAAGGCAGAGTAGATAGAGAGGAAGGGGGAAGGACAGTTTTCTGTTCCCTGGCAACAGGCATTCCAGACATATACTTGTGTGAACACTCGTGACAGCACCTCCAGAATCCAACGTCAAAGAAAGTTGTTTATTTATCTTGTGGTTGTTTAAAATGTCCAATGAAAAGACACAAAACAAGATGGAAGACCACAGAGAGACACAGTTAGTAAAGTTGTTTGAAAGACAGTAGCGTCGCCCATAAACCATTAATGTTAACAAGGCTCCGACAGAGTAGATGAGTCATCATCCACCTCAATTTTTCCTTCTTTTGTCAACTTTTCAAGGGTTTTCCACAGTATTCTTCTTTGGATGATTACTGTATAATTTAATGCGCAGCTCTAAATGCGACTGTGCTGCAGTTGCATAGATCTACGGTGCCAAGAATGACAATACACTTGCTGTTAAACATGACGGTAAGTACCACTGAGATCCTATCCTCATCTTGGCGTAATGAGATGAGTAATACAAAATTGCGTGTCCAATTTTCAGGTTTAATGGGTATAAATGACCCTCTTCTGCCTCTCTTTCTTTGCATTTTTTGGGCGTTTCTTTTTTCATAAAAGTCAGGACACTAAATCATGATTCAACATCGTGGTGAGAGGCGTAAAAGAACAAAATTGTCTGAGCAAATCATAGGTCTCACCAAAATGGTCTAATGGGTGTTGATTCAGACCTTGCCTAGACACAGTTCCATGCATAAAAGCCTGAAACAGATATTTCAAAATTACAAACTTGCTGTATGTGAAATTATATACATTATCTCAAAGACCTTGTTTTCTCACACAGACGGTATGCGGGTGAAGGAGCGTGTGATTCCATTTCTGCTTTGGCTTTCAGTGTCCAATGCATTTTCATGAACAATTTAGTGGCAATTTTTAAAGAAACTGCCCATAAAAAATGTTTATTTCAGTGTCAAATACTGGATGCCTGACATTACAGCTGAAATACCAGCAGCCCTCACTCCTCTACGGCTGCAATAATGGAAGGCTTTAAGGGTGAAATCAGTAGAGAGGTAGTTCAGAGATGTGTTCATGGTTGATGTGTAAGAGGTTTCAGGCATCTCAATTGGCTGCTTATGGGTTTGTTTAAACAATGCCACACAGATTTCTATAAATCTTGACTTTTGCTAAGTTAGGTATTGTTACCAAATTGGTTTATGAGAGTTTAAGTCCTACCAGATTAGACAGAACACGTAATTGTGGGAAACCCATAAGTTAATATAGATAAAAGCCTCTGGTAAATGTGGAATCATAGGAGACACCTTGACTTATGAAGGTTTCACCATGACAGGACCTTGAGATTTGTCCTTTTTAGTCTTTGATGCCAACTGCTCTGCCATTTTTCCAAACACATGGAATGGAATGCTTGTGCTTCCAGTCAACAAGTAAAAAAGCAGTTGTTGATAATATTTCATTTTGAACATGTAATTTGAGATGAAAGATGAGGCAACATAAAATATTAAATATCTAAAAGGGTGCTAAACCCTAGAAGTTCTCAGTTCCCATGTCCGACAGCAGAGATCTGCAACCCTGGAAGAACCATTTGTTCCAGTTTTTTATATGACCAAAACCCAGTGAAAGCTGCAAAATCACAATTCATGTTTGGATAATTAGACTTTACCTGTGATTTGTAACTTTTTTTTTAATCTATAAAATGTGGTCTTAAATCTATTTTTATCAATAAAACGCATCTGATGTATTATTTGTAAGATCCAGTCCATAGACAGAAGGCAGAAATCTCCTAACAGAGGGACTGTGCTGTAAAAACTGCAGCAGTAAGTCTGACAAATCTGCCTTGTGTTTTACAACTGTGTATAAAAAGAAGCTATAGCTCGTTTTAGATTTAGACCATTATAAATTTGACCAAAAAAAGTTATTAGAAATTTAACAGGCTTTAAATTGAGAAAAGTGCAAGCTCAGAGGAGGAACTAAGCTGTTTTTCACTTTTATCTTTAGTTGTTTCCATTTTTTTTGCATAACACTTTTAAACTATTAATATTAATAAGAGCTGTAATAATAGTCATAGCTATATCTTTATTTTAATGGTTTTTACAACCACAATCGTAACTGCCATAAAACCACAATAGCATGCTGACAGAATGTAAAATCTATCATGTTTCAGTAAAGAAAATCAACATTGTATATTTTGAAAGACACAGACAGATATAACCACTATATCTGATGGGGACAGAATGTTTCCCTTTATTCCTGTTGTTACTCCAAAGATCCTGCAGTAAACTAGTTATTGTATTGACATAAAATTGTCATAATATTGAATATAGAGTTTGTGCAAGTCTTGCTTTTGTGTTTTTTCTGTTTTGGAGAAGCCCTTTTAAAGTTCAGAGAAGCTTTTATTAAAAAGTTTCTCATATATCCATATTTGTTAGGCTTGGAACAAGAGTTTAGAATTACATTTTTTAATGTTGGTGTCATGGTTTGAGTTTCTTTTGTATTGGTTTTTGCTTTCTGTCTTATTCTGTCATGGTTAAGTTCTGTTTCCTGTTTTATTTTGAAAGGTTTCCTGTCTTGTCTTGTTTCTTGAGTTTCACTTCCTTTGGTCCCCATCTGCCCTGATCGTGTTCACCTGTGTCTTGTCTGCCCTGTCTGTATATAAGTCTTGATTCTGCCTTCCTCCTGTGTTGGTCCATTAGCTTTTGTCTCGGTGTTCACGTCTTCATGCCATGTTCCTTGTCTCATGCCACGTCACAGTAAGTTTTAGTTTTGTTTTGTCATCCTACTCGGCAGCGCTTTTTGTTTGTTGGTCATAAAACCCTCTAGTACTGGAACCGTTTTCCCTCCCGTCCCTGCGTCTGGGTCCTACCGGCTGTCAAGCCTCCCTCACATGACAGTTGGGATTTTGTCCATAGACTTAAGATGGCGCTCTGCATGTTCATAGATACCCAGTTCAACTTTAGACTTTTTCCATTGGCATCTGACAAAGATATCCAGTCCAGAGTTTTGTGACTTGACTTTTGGGATCTTCATTGAACCCAATTGCTGAAGTCAGATGTTAATCAGCCCGGCGAAATTCTGAGTCTTAGTTGCGTTTTGCTCTGTCTTAAAAATGCTCCTATGTTTTCTAGAACATAGTTTCTGCAGAGTGGCAGCAATTCTTTAGGAATTCACCTCTGAGTTGTCGGCGTGGAGCAAACCTACTTTCCCCAACACCCATAACTGAGAGCTAATTCTTTTCACGCTCTCCTGCTAGTTCACAGCCCATCACACTCACAACCTAACATTGCAGGTGCAACAAAAATGGTAAGCACCATTGAAGCTGTTTTGGTCACATAGTTTTGAGCCAGATGCGAGCTTAGACGAGGAAAACAGAGACGTACATGGATCTAGTCGTGTACAAGTGGATGTATCGGAATGGAGTGAAGCAGGAAGCTTGTGGCCCGCCCAGAGTATTTTCTAAGTCACAAATTTCATCTGGTCCTTATTAACTATGTTTTGAATGAAGAGATACGCGGAAATGCAATTTTAAGTCTAGTTTTCTTATTATATGTCCTCCATTATCAGAAAAGCACCACAAGAACATGTTACAAAGAGTAAAAACTGGATTTTCATTGGAGCAGGTCTCAAGTCAGGATTAAGAGGATGAGCATGTTGGAACATAAAAAATGGTGGGGGAAATTTTTTGTTAGTTTTACATTAACATTCACTTTTGTATAAGTTATTTCAGGGTTACAGATTCAATTGTTTGGTGTTTTCTGTATTAAATATCAGTTCATACATAAGGTTTCCATATTTGATTCTATTTGTACGTATGTCAAATGTCAAACTCAAAGCAATTCTCAATTTCACAACTCGGAAATGCTTTTGGTCATTCATCTTCTACCATTTATTCCCTTTCAAGGTCATTATTTTAGGCAGGGGACGCCCTGGACAGGTCGCCAGTCTGTCGCAGGGTAGAGTGTCCGCAATCACACACTCTCACCTAGGGACAATTTAGGTTGACCAATTAACGTATGAAGCATGTTTTTGGACGGTGGGTGGAAGCCGGAGTGCCCGGAGAAAACCCACACATGCACGGGGATAACATGGAAACTCCACACAGAAAGGTCCCCCATCGATGTTCTGGTTCAGGTCCCCCAACCGGGACTTGAACCGGGGCCTTCTTGATGTGAGGCAAGACCGCTAACCACTACTCCAAATGCTTTTGGTTACCAAGGAAATCATTTGTCCAGCTGAACAGTGGTATCAGACCTGTGGGAGGCCTTGCTTAAGGGCAAATGAGGGTTAATTGCATCCAAACACCACAGCATTCTTCAACCTCTCACAGGTTCACACCATGGCCTCCTTCCAGTTCAGGGATCACATTGTAATCAGCAAACATTGGCTTGTTTTGCCTGCATCTATTACTGGAAATCTACAATGTGTCAGTTGCAGTTCAGGCCTGTTGCCTTTTGCATTTACTGGCTTAATTAAGTCTGTCGCTGCAGCTTGCCAGGCAGCCAAAGCGCGCACCTGTACACCTCAAGCCATGATCACACGCTTGGGCATTGGGGCAGCTGGCGTAGTCTCAAAGCGACAAGTCATAGATGAAAATGTCTCGCAGCCGAACAAGGGCACGCCAAGATAATGACTGTCTCGTTGCAGGGGACACAGGCAATAATACTATGGTGTGGGAGTTTTTGTAGCACACGGATATTCTGAGGTGATGAACGAGGTATAGAAAGTTGAGAGTGTCTCCGCTATCTGTCTCCTGAAGGGAGGGCCTTAACATCCAAGCTCTAGTGCTCTTCCTTCATTTGTTTATGTCTTGTATATATCCAAAATCCCACACAAACACGCAAATGAGCACACAAACTGGCATCGAAAGCCCCATTCAAACCCTCTAGGTTGCTTTCACTTGAAGAGTTCTGCACCTCTTGCCATAGCCATCCCTTATTTATTCTTTACCTCAGGCTAGCTGTCAGCTGATGCAGCTTCTAACATGAATCCACTGATACTCCAAATAGTAACATGTTTTATGCCTTCTTGCCATCAGACTGCTTTCTAACACAAGCATACCTTCTTACAACAAAGCTGGAAATTTTTTTTTTTTTCCCTTCAGAATAAGTTTAGAAGTTTTAGGTACTTCATTGTTACGCCCCTTTTATTGTATAGGGGCACATCAAGGGGCATAACATAAAAGTAAATTGTTTTGAATACTAAATTGTCTGTTAACACAAACAAATGTCTCCATACAAAATATTACAAATTTATTTGCAAAAATATTAAACAATAATCAACATTAACTAAAAGTGAAACAAAAAGGCTTCAGGTTGAACCAAGGCCAAAATACCAACACCCACCCCCCCAACCGAAACATGTAATCTTACCTGTAAATGAAAGAAAAGGGAAATCAATGACAAAACACTAACCTCCCTGGACTAACAAAATCAGGAGAAAACATGTACTAAAGAAAATGGAAGTTCACCCCTACAGCTTTACTTAACCCTCATATTATGTTAAGGGTCAATTTGACCCATTTCCGTTTTTGGTTTGACCAAAGAACTGGTTATCCTTTCTTTTTCTTCATGAAAGTTGGTGACTTTTCCTCATCTAGGGTCATGAGCTTGTGTGTAAAATCTGGATACTGTGAAGTGTCGTGGAATATCTGTGAACAGTTTGTATACAAAGATGATGTTGCGGGTCATTTTGACCCACACACTTTGATGTGGGCAAGTAGCTGTCCAGATCCGAAATAAACATGTCACTTTGATGTACTTTATTTTGATTGCTAAATTATTTATATTTTGACTGTCTCTGACAGACCTGATAGATCTGATAGACCTTCAGATCAGAGACCCAGGTGTATGTGGGGGAGGAGCTTTCTCTCCCTTGTCCTTGTCACTGTTCTCGTGTCATCTCTTTGAGAAACACAGCAAAAATGAGCTCCAGAAGATTTACAGCTGAAGAAGCTTTATTACTGTTTTTTGATAGTGATGCAGAGGAAGAAATTTCAGAGATAGAGGATCTTTCAGATGTGGAGGACAATGTTATTGATGATCCAGATTTTCAATTTTCTGACAATGAGGAGGATTCAGAGGACGAGTCTGCCGTTGTCTCTCCATCGGATGAAAACCTGGGTATGGAGCAATCCTCATCCACAGAGGGGACATGGGCATCTAAAGATGGTAATATAAAATGGTCAACATCACCACACCAAAGCCGAGGCAGACTGTCATCTTCCAATATCATCAAAATGACACCTGGTCCAACAAGATTTGCTGTCACACGAGTTGATGATATTCAATCAGCATTTCAGCTCTTCATATCCCAACCAATATAGAGGATTATACTGGACATGACTAACTTGGAGGGGAGGCGTGTATTTCAAGAGAAATGGAAGTCACTGGATCAGATTGACTTGAATGCTTATATTGGAATTCTGATATTAGCTGGAGTGTACAGATCAAAGGGAGAAGCAACTTCAAGTCTATGGAATGAAGAGAATGGAAGACCAATCTTTCGATGTCTCGAAGACAATGTCTCTGGAGACATTTCATATGATATCTCGTGTGATCCGATTTGACAACCGTGACACCAGAGTTGGTCGACGTGAAAGGGACAAACTAGCTGCAATCAGAGATGTATGGGATAAAAGGAGGAGTTGACAATCTGGACAAAGTCACAGCAACATACAGCTGCCAGCGCAAGACTGCTCGTTGGCCCATGGCAATTTTCTTCAATATTGTGGACGTGTCTGCCTACAATGCCTATGTCCTGTGGTCTGAAATCAACCAAGAATGGAACCCCGGCAAACTGTACCGACGTCGGCTTTTCCTGGAGGAACTCGGCAAAGCACTGATCACTCCCAAGATCCAGAGGCGAGCCAGGCCAGCTCGATCACCAGCAGCTGCAGCTGTCATTGAAAAGATCAAGTTCAGGCCATCCAACTAGTCTGCAATGGATCCAGTGGATACAGATGTAAAGAAACGAAAAAGATGCCAGGTCTGTCCCTCCCGAGATGACAGTAAAACAAGTACCTCTTGTGTAAAATGCAAGAATTTCATCTGCAGAAAGCACACAGTTACATTCTGTCCTTCATGTGGAGAACATTGAAGATACTGAATATTGAAAATCTCAGAAAATGTGACAAGTTAAATTACAAAAAAAAGTGTTTGTGAAGGAAAAAAATATTAAATATAGTGTTGGAATAAAAAAGTAGTATTGTTTGTCTCTTTCCTGTGTTGAAATATTCTAAAATAAAGTTGATATCAGTTTAACCTGTTTTTTTAATTGTTTTGAGTGGATTTACACAGTATGGGTCAAAATGACCCGCAACATAATCAAGGTAATTTTTTTTCAACATAATACGAGGGTTAACATAACTACACAAACCATAAGACTAAACAGAATGAGCACAAAACTACAAAATACTAAAACACAATACTAAAGTGCAACACAACTAAACAGGTGGTGAGGTCCAAAACAAAATGGAGAAGCGGGCCAAGCTGCAGTGGAGACTTGTTGCTGCAAGGCTCCCTTCTCACAGAATGGAGGTCCATGTAGCGCTTTTAAAGGCTCCCTCCATCAGGTTGGGTCCAATGGACGGCCACACCTTTTCCAGCACCCCTGAAAATAATTACACATAGACATACACACAGACACAATGATGCAGAAGAATACAGAGATCCCGCTCTGATACAGAGAGAAGATATACAACACAGAACAAACAGAACTATGCAAAACCAAATACAGCCACAGCCGTAACATTCATAAACAACCAACCAAAAGCTCCAGTTATCAAACTCTTTTGCTTTTTCCTTCTGTATTTTTAACATTTTTTATATTTAAAATTAAGCCAAAAAGGAGTTTTATTACTTTTATCAAGATAGAAAGACTTAAACAGTTTTTTACTAAGTGAAAAAGTAAATTCCTCTTTATGGTAGTAAGTTGTCCCCACATGAAAGTAACAATTTTTACACAACATTTAGAGGCAATAAGTCTTTTATTTGGAAAAACTTTGAAAGTATTGTTGAAACTTATAAAAGTCAAACCCAGCAATGAGAATTAACTATTTTGAGATCATGGAAAATAGAGTTCATTTATCGATTTAGATGTTTCGGTTATTAAACCTGAATGGCAGCCCCATGCCGTCAAATTGCTGCCACCACGTTTGACTGCTGTCACAGTGACATTTTATTGTGTTATTTTTAATGATATGAAAGTGTAAAAAAAGAAAGATTTTGTCTTCTCTGTTCATAAAGAATAAGTTAGAAAGTCTAGCCGGATAAAGGTTAGTGTTGTCTTTATCTGTAGATTTTGTTTTTCTTTTCCAAAAAATGTTCAGTGAGGTCTACAGTTCTGTAAATGTTGTTCTGCTGCTTTAAGGGCCTTATGGATAAGTCATCAGTGTGTTCACGGAGTGATTTAAGGCCATTTGGTCACTCCCAGCAGGGTCAACCATTGTCCAAACCCTTCTCCATTTTTTGAGATAAAGATTTTCAACTCCAATCAGTGAAAACCCAAAACCTTAAATTCCTCGCCCACCTGCTCCACCATGAACATTTGAAATGCCGTGTATGACTAAGTAGCACCCATCTCAAAGGGTTCGAAGTCGAGCTTAAGCGCAAAAACTGAGTTGGGTATTTGCCTTTTACACTTTAACACCAGATCTGTCGCCAGTGACAGGAAAATACTTGCTCTTCGAAGAACCGAAACTCGTCAATTAATTACGCAATTCATGCAATGCCAATAAATTCTTCTGCTTTTTCAATTCAATTCAATTTTATTTGTATAGCCCAAATTCACAACAACAGTCGTCGCGGTGGCCTTCGTGTCAGTAATTGAAAAAGTTAAACATGAAATCGAAAGGATCTTGAATACATAGAATTCGATAGGAATATGCTAAATAGATCTAACAAACTGACTAAACTAAACTGGCATCCCTGCCCTTAGACCCTCCTTCCTGGTAAGGAAAAATTCCTTAAAAAAACGGTTTCAGGAAAAAACGAAGAAACCTCAGGGGTGCCCACATGAAGGAGGGATCCTCCCCCAGGACGGACAGGCAATTTACCATAACTCCTAGAGAAGAAATAACTTATCTAACCCTACATATTTAAAGTCCAGCAGACGAGCTTCATCCTGATGGAGTTGGGGGGACGGCTGGGGGCGCGAGTTGAGCCGGGAGAGACATGATCCACAGCCAGGTGTTCTGCCTCTGAAACTGTTGGAAGCAAGTTAATTGTGTAAATGGTTGAAGTATGGCAGTCTGGAGATAAAGTTTTTGTTGATGGGGTAATTTTTGTGAGTAAACTCCCTGAATGTTCAAAGAAGAGATACCTGGTAACAATTCAACTATCTTATACAAACCTCTTGCCTGCAGCTAGAAGGTGCAACAACCTTGGTCCACTTGCAGCAGAGAGGCCTTTTTGACAGTGTTTGGCAGGGCTGACAAACCCTGGTCCTTAAGAGTCTCAACCCTGCCAGTTTTCCAGTCCTCCCTGACCAGCTTTCTCCTGATTGGCTGACTCAAGTGATTCCACACCCCGATTGACTGAAGACACCTGGTGTAGGTTGTCAGCGTCAAGCAATCAAGGTAGAGCTGGAAAACAGGCAGGGTTGAGGCCATTGAGGACCAGGGTCAGCCAGCCGTTGTCTATAGCATTAGAGAACTTCAGTCAATGTATCCATTTCTTTGAAGCAGTTCTTCGAGGCCAAAGTACCATCACTAAGTACTCACCCAGTTGAATTAAACTTTCATCTATTTTTATTGTTGATTGTTGTAACCAACTGCAAAATGATTGCAAATGTTACTGTGTTATCCTTTTGTAACAAAGTCTTGCTAAATTTAGCAACAAATTGGCCAAGTTAGTAACAACAATAAGAAAGAAGGCGACACAATAGTGTCAGGGTTCATTCTGTGTGTTGACATATGGCTGCATTCCATAAAAAAAATAATTGGATCCAGCATGTCGACCCTTAATGAGCACAGTCCGTGTTTTATCTTCAGATCTATATTTGTGCCATTTCTCTATATATTTTTTTGTTTTTCATTTTTTTTTTTATTGTTAGGACAACACAATTTAAAAAACGATGTTAAACCATCTTGATGTTTTGCTTTTTAACAAATGGACTCCATTTTTCTTTTCCAATTTCATGCCTTTTAGCTTGGATCTTGGTGTTTTTTTTTTATTCAATCATCTTATCGAGCATTGTGATGGATAACAGATTGGTAGCAGCAAAATAAAAGCTGCTGCGTGTGCTACTTTGTTGTCCTAGCTTTAGAAAAATATACCGTAGTTTAAAAATGTCTTATAATGTGTGAACCGTAAACCCTTTTCTCCTTCAGTCCTGTTGCTGTGTTCCCCAATCTGGGACGGATTGGAGCGTTGTGCTGCTTTCAGCTTTGGTGATTTGAGAATATGCAGCGGCCGACTCCAGTGTGCCCCCCTTGACATTCTGGAAGCCCCCTCGGCTGGTTTCGCCTTGAGTTGATTAATGATCTGGAGGGCCGCTGTGGTCACCGACCACACGCTCCTGCACCGGCCCCAGCATGACCACATGCACGTGGCTCTGGGTGATTAATGGAAGAGTTAATGTGACACGAAAATCAAAACAGCATCTCGTTTGCTTCCTGCAGGCCTGACAGCGCTCAGTATTGTAGAGCTGTCTTAATGTACAGCAATTTTCACGCGCCGACACGCTGACGTTACAGAATCGGGTTCAGTGCCAGTTAGCGCTGATAATGGTCTATTATGTAAAGTATGTCTGCCTGTGTAATTGTAGAGCATGAAGATCATCTTTTTTTGAGTGTTTTTAAATCTTTTTTTCCCTTCCATTTTTTTTTTTCTTTTGGATACTAGAAATCACTCGTATTGTTTTACTTCACACAACATTCATCTGAAGCTAACAACATGAACAACACCTAATGTAACACATATATCAGCTAAGAAACACATGCTCTGCCAGATTGAGAGGTGTTTCTGTAAAACTTCTGAGCAGGTGAGAAATAAAAGGCTTCATGGCACTATGATTATTCTTTTAATACACCCTTTGTGAGCATAAAAAACATTTATGAATGAAAGGGCTAAAAAAGAAAAGGTTCATTGGACAAACGGTTCCCTATCTGTTTAGTTATAAGTTGTTTGAGACCAGGAGTTTTTAGATGTGTACATTTAAAATCATGGAGTTAAATTGGTCCAGTGAAAGAATGTTGTGGGTTCAAATTCTCAAGCCGGTCATGCCAATGACTCTAAATGTACACACAACCCTAATCACACAATCTAGTTTTCTACCTATCAAAGACTTTAAAGTTTTCTAACACATTCTATCTCAAAATGAATACATAAAAACAGACATTTGACAAACTCAAAAGTTGCTTTGGTTTGATCAAAGATGGAGGCAGTATGTCGTTTGGCAAAGCCTCACACCTGAAGTTTATTTTATACTTAACTATAAGTATAGGTATAGCACGTATGCTATAGAAAATGTAATTGTACTCTAGTAAGTACAGTATACTAACTGAATACTTCTTCAGCCTAAATGGAACATTTCAGGTTTACTTTATTTAAGTAAACGTCAAGTATTCTGCCTCGCACAGACTAGGTATACTTGTAGTACACCTATGTAGTATGCTTTTTGCAATAAGAGATTATATCAGGGCTGTTCAATTACCGATTTTTTCTTGGGCCATATTTTATAAGGTCAAACTGTTACTGGTCCACACATTCTCATTGGCTGGTTAAACCAGGTAACGACAAATTTCAGCTATCAACAAATAACATAATGATGTAATGAAAGCAATCTAGCAAATCCTTTTAACAGATTACTTGGGATTTCAGGTTCTACGCGTCTTGATAAAGGCTCCCAAATAGAAAAGAGTCCAGTAAAACCTTCTGGATAACGTTCCTTTCTGTCGCTTTTTCACGAAGGCCATCAGAAGTTGGCACAGAGTAGAATTTCTTTATTTTTTTATTCAACATAACATCACAGAGAAGGAGAGTTTAAGGGCAGGGATGACTAGGGTTTGTCTAGTTTAGCCGTTGTTCATATTTTATGACTGATTCTGTTTTTTTGTAATTTTTGGGACAACTGTGTTGTGATATTGGGCTAAATAAATCAAATGAATTTGAATTAAACTGAATAACATGTTTGCTCGATTGTCCTAAAATTTTAAGTTGTAAAGATCAGTTTAAAAAAAAAAGATGATCCACATTTTTTAGCACTGTTATAACTAATTGTCTTCTGGAAATACATGTACAATAACTGGTCCTTCAATAAATGTTTGATTTATGAAAGAAATCCAAGTAAAACCATGTTAACCCAACATACTGCGAGTGTCAAATCCATCTAGCCAAAGTGGCTTTGAGCCGGAGAAAAGCTTTGAGAGAAGTGATCATCTCCTAACTCTCTGTCATCACTGTGTTTCTCACTGGAATGTGTGAAACCAAATGACCCCAGCATCATTGTTTGGTATTTAGCTGTCAGTGTTTTCTGCTTGGCAACATTTTAAAAATAGAGCCTGAGAATCATGCCTTTGGCCTTTTGAATAAAAGACGTTTCATAAGTGGCTCAAAAAGCAAGCTTATGGTGCTTTAGTTAGAGATTTAAAGGAATCAGCTAACAATTTTAAGAGATCTTTGGAGTTAAAAAGCTTTTGTTATGATGTATTTACTCCTTTTGCAGTGCTTTATTCCTCTAGCATGCACAGCTGACATGTTTGTTGGCTGTAACAATATTTTATAAGGCTTATACTTCAGTGTAAGCTCAGTGAATCCTCCTCCTCCTCCTCCTCCTCCTCCTCCTCCTCACTATGTCCTCCTGCAGACAGCTTCACCCCGGGGCTAACTAACAAACTGCCTGCTCATTGAACCAAAACCACTAAATGACTTGTTGTTGCTGCACTGGGCTTCAAAGTCAGGTGTCTTTATGGCAGCCCTGGCGAGTGGGGCAGGGCATCCAAACGCATGCTGCTCGTTAGTGCCTGCATGAAGGTGAAAAAAAATAAAATAATACACCGCAAGGTGAAAGGATGGGGAAGTCGGCTAATAACGAAGGTGAAACTGAACAAATTGTTGGCTCGGAATTTAGAGGAACGGCTGTAGAATCTTTTAGTAATAGACTCTAAATGATTTAAAAAGTAAAAAAAAAAAACACTTGCAGTATTAATCTTAATGGTGATGTTTGTAAATGTAAAATCTGTGAAATGAAAATACAGCACAACTGTGGAACGGCATAGTTGACAAAACTTTAAAGACTTTTCTGGAAAAAAATAAATAAAAAGGACTATTTGGACGTAATAATATATGTAAAAATCTACAAAACTGATGAGAGATTAAATTTAAGACAAAAAAGTACAAACATTTTTTTCAGGACATTATTATTAATTAATGTTAATTAATGAAATTTACCAAATATTTTCTTAACCTTGTGCACTGTCACATACCTGTAAGCACTGTTTTTCTTTTCTTGTGTGTGTTAGATGATAAGAATGAAATATTTACCAACTGTTTTTTGTTTTTTTCTAAACAACAATTTAGAAAAATATATAAAATTTGATTGGATGAAGTTGTGTCAAAAAACATCTGCAAAAAGAAAAACAACAGACAAATGGAATTCCATATATCAATGTTAGCTCTGCAGACTGCCTTCTGTATATGCAGGTTAATCCCTGTAATACCAAGGCTGTCACTGTGGACAGCAAAATAACTTGCACTCTTTGAATTACTGTAAATATCCTACCATTTATGTAATTAACATAGTTCTAACAAATTCTCACAAGGAGAAAATTGGCTTTAAGTGTTGCATATGGTTGCAAAGCATCTGTTCTCTATCAGAGACTGTTAGAATGATAGTAATTGCTTAAACAGTTTAACAGTTACAGTAGTTGAAAGAATGTTTAACACTGGGGCTAAAGCGCTGATGGATTAATGCTAGTTTATTAAGGTAGACGCTATGTGATAACAGTGAAGAAAATCTACGGAAAGCGACAAGTGACAAAATGTATACAAAGAAATAAATCCAGAAAAAACGAGTTAAATAAAATAAAGAATTGTTAAATGCAAAAATAAATGTAATAATAATTATAAAAAAACTGTTAACAATATTTAATAAATTTAAGCCAAAGTTAGCAGTTTTTTAAATTGTAAAATTAGTCGATGAATGTTAATCAGGTATGATCTTAATGAAGTTGCAAACTGTCAACTTCCTGGGAACTAGATATTGAATGGTTTTTTTCTGCTAAAACACTTTAAAACGTTTTTTTTTAATTGCAAAATCTGATCATTAGCTGAATCCAACATACGCAAAAAGGAAAAAAAGAAAACCTTAATAATCAAATGGGTTTAATGGTGTGTTAGCTCCGCCTACACTCTTTACAATTTAGGTTAAACAGTACAAAAAAGTTACTTGCAGTTTCTACCATAAAGAAGGCTTTGTCCTTAACATTATTTACTGAACTACTTTTAAATTGATATGGCCTTGGCACTTCTGGCCCTCGGTACAGCAAAACCCGCATGAGAATTCAAAGCCAGAAGTAGAAAGCCATTTGAAAGAAAAGCAACAGAAGTTTGGTAATTTGCTGTCAAAGACAAACAGTGGCCTCATCAAGGCGACTCAATCGCCAGCTGGTACAATCAATTGTTGCCAGATAACACCCATGGCGCAGTTTAATGAAATAATTATAAATAGAAATGGAGAGTATCTTGTTGATTTGTGGAATTTCAATCTCGCTTTTAAGAGCGGGGATTAGCTTTGTCAGTTCACATCCAGCTCTAAGTCCATTACACCATCGCAAGAAGAGAAAGAAGAACGGTTGGGGGGTTCAATTAATTCCAAAGATTAGCTATGATCTCTGAGAATGCATGTGTTAATATTGTTGCTGCTCAGTGGTGGCAGTTCTGTCAGCAGGAGCACCGACACTCCAGAGAGAGTCTGAAAGAGATGCAATAATTTCAGTGGATATTTTAAGCCACGCTAAATGGGAACGTTGAGTTTTTTTTAATCTAAATACATAATTTTATTCATGAGATTTTATAAGAGAAATGAAAAAAAGAAGAAAGCTTGACTCATCATCAGAATAATTCAATGAATGCCAACATTACCATTCCCGTTGTGCACAGACTGTAAAACAAAACAAAATGTAACTGAATTGTTTTATATGAATTTTTTTAAATTAAAAAATATAGGCTATCCATCCTATTTCCTGTTTAGCAAAAATGAGTGTCCTCCAGAAGCTTTTTAGGTCTCTAAAAATAATTTTGTTTTTCTACTATAGTTTTACTGCTTACTAGCTGGCACATGACTGAACACACAACAACATAACACACATTTCAGTCAGACAACTCATGCAGTAAAGAAGATTTGTTCCATATTTATTTTAGTTTGGCAGAAGATTTATTCCACATTTCTTTTAGTTTGGCATAAGGCTCCGTTCAGCTACATAAAACAAAGATCTCCATAGAAAACTTTGGGTATTAAACTACCCCCAAAACCAAAAAGGAGATAAGCAAGAGTTTGAAGAGAAAGTGAATGTTAAGATCAGTATTATGTGTGTTTAAGTCAGATGAAGTGTCTTTCGGAGGCATTCCATATTCGGCAGACTTACAAGTATGACTGCTATGTGTGACTTGGCACCAATTTTTAATTTATAATACACTATCTAGTGGATTTGCTATGTGTGACCCGGCACCATTGACCGTTGGGCCGCCCCCGTTCGAGTACAGTGCCGCGAAGGGAACATACTATGTAGGTAGAAGAGGAAAAGAGACAGACAAATTGAACGTTGAGCCAATCAAGACGCTGTAGGGAACTATAAATTGAAACCGCCTTGAACCAAACCTCTAAGAGGACACGAAGCTTAACATCCACTGGCATACCATGATACGAGCTTAAGTAACAACCATAAATTCAACGCTTTCTCTGTAGTACTAAGATGCGGGCTTAACGGCCATAATTTCTATGCTTCCGTCTGGCATACTATACAAGCTTAAGTAACTAAATTTGAGCTCCTTTGGCATACTATAATACGAGCTTAAGAACATCCTAAATTTGAGGCTTCCACCTGGCAAAAAATGGTGAGAACATCTGCGGTATCCGCCTTCCCCAGCCATGCATTGCGTCCGGTGGAATTAATCATGGAGATGGCATGGTCAGCCGAAGTGCAAAAAACAAACAAAACTGGAAGGATCACGAGGAATTTGGCTGCTGATGCCCAAAACGGATGAACTGTGAGGCGCCGACAGGTCTAATATAAGTCGCGTCAAACCTGAACACTTCTGAGTGGCCACCCTTAGGGGCTGATGCAAAAATGGGAAAATGGGGCCCTGGAAAGAGCCCATCACATAGCTCCCACAACCAGCCAGAAACCCCTAAACCAACCAGCGAGAGAAAATAACAAAATATCTGTTAGGTTGAGAAGACGGGGCTGCGTACAAAGCTGACACATTCACAAGGGTGGCTGATGTTAATTCCCTGAAGGCTACGACTGGACTCTCTGGGGAACATAGAGTGGGGTGGCTGTCCACCGACCAGCTGGCCCCAAGGGAGGAAGGGTGGAACAGTACCAGACAGCTGAGCATGTGGTGGTGACGACACGAGGATCGCCATTTCCAGATTAAGCGAATCAAAATGAGAAAGAGACCAATGACAAGTAAAATGTCCACAGATGAGACGGGTCCAATGAAGGTCCTATCCAAACGCTGGTTAAACTATCGAATGTACACAGCAGCTTTAACAGAAAAGAAACAAAACAGAGAGCCACCATAACAAAGCCAACATCGAATGATGGCCAAGATTCACATCCGGCTCCTAAACAACAGCAACAGAGAAGTACGCCAAAAGCCACAACAAATTCAGCCAGCATGAGGAATTGAAATGTTTGTTTCTCAGCTCACCATGACTGCCAGACAAAAAACCCCACCTGCACACTGTCACCGGGTTAAATACCTCTTCCCATCTACCTGCCTGGTAGATTAGGATTCACATTCTCCTTATACTGCCCCCTGCAGCTGTGGAGTTGATCCTACCTGGAACAATCCTCCAAATCAATGTTCAGGAGCAAAATAAAGAAAACAGACAATAAGGCAGAATAAAACAAACTTAACATTTATGGAGGTCGTGTTCTGTGGATCATCCCTACCAAAGCTGTTCATTATGGAAGCGATTATGTAGCATAAATAAAAAGCAAAGTCAAAACCAGAAATGCTTTTTAATTTTCAAAATGAAGCTGCATTTTTTGACTCAAAAATAAAATGAAAAAGCAATCCACCAAAATGCTTTTTCATTTCCTTCCTCAACACAGCTTATTCTGTCACTTAATTAAAATTAAAATTAAAATGGAATTTGACATTTCATTTTAAAAAAGGTCCATGGTAAATGTGTACCAAAATTCATTTAGAAATGTCTAATTTGACATTTTAAATGGATTAACAGAAATGCTTTTTAGTTTTCAAAATGAAGCTGCATTTTTTGACTTTTGACATTTTTATTTATGCTACATAGTCGCTTCCATAGTTCATCTCTTCCACTGTTTCTTTTGTGGGTGACCAGTGATTGTAATTAGGCTGCTTTTTTATATAAAACAGCAGGTTAGCTCATGTGCTGGTCTGCAGAACAAGCGCTTTTATCTGATAATTGTTCTTTAAATCATGTTCAATTGGAAGATTTTTTTTTTTTTAACAGCCGCTACACACATCACAAAACCAGCACTATCCTCCTGTTATGGGAGACCCGACGCTGTACAAAACATACATTAAAGAACATTTTATTTAGGATTGCAGTGCCACAAATATGCAGTTAAAGCACATCTAGTCCGATGAATCATCTGTCTTTGGGACCCAGTAAAACGCCATGAGTTCTAACAGATGCATCTGTGTCTGTATGTTCTTGTGCCTGCCTCTGAGGGGGAATCAGAGTGCTTTATTTGTCAGGATAAAGACAGACACAAATGCTGCACTGACTGCAAATGGCAGCATAGCCAGCGCACTCTGACACAGCAGACTGCGTGTGTTTTGGGGTTTGGGGATGTTGTAAGACACTGTTGTCTGCCCCCACACTTCCTATTGACTTAAATGATCAGCTTATCCGTAGTTCGGTACGAGAAAGTCATCCAGTATGTGGATAAAATCTGTGTTTCTTTATTTTTTCCAAACTAACATGAATAATACCTTGAAATTGAAATCACAAATGTTTCATGGATGTGTGATTTTGAAAATTGCTCTTTTTGCTGCGAACGTGTATCTTCATCTGGATTAAATGACTAATCTTTGCATACTAAATCCCATGAATTAGCCACTAACTACTTTTACTGACCTAGTTTTAGCATTACAACAACAGAGAGATAGATTTCTGAGAGGTTTTTAATTTAAAAATCTGCATAAAACACCTACAGTAAGGACCATAAATATTTGGACAGAGACACATTCTTTCTAATTTTGTTTCTGTACATTACCACAGTGAATTTTAAATAAAACAACTCAGATGTCATTGAAGTGCAGACTTTCAGCTTTTATTCCATGGGTTGAACAAAAAGATTGCATAAAAATGTGAACAACTAAAGCATTTTTTAAACACAATCCCTTCATTTCATGGGCTCGTAAGTAATTGGATAAATGAAATAACTGAAAACAAAATGGTCATTACTAATATTTGGTTGAAAAGCCTTTGTTGGCAATGACAGCCTGAAGTTTTGAACTCATGAACATTCACTCTGGTAATGTACAGAAACAAAATTTGAAAGAATGTGCCTCTGTCCAAATATCTATGGTCCTGACTGTATTATTATTGTAGTTTAAGCTAATTTTCAAAGTGGGCGGGACAATTGGTGCTGAGCCCCGTCATTGCTCCAGGCTTTTTTTTTTTACAGCTCTTTTCCGATATATGAAAGACTTGGTGTCATAATTCCAGTCAGGCACAAATAGCAGTTATTAATTTTTGCTCCATGATCATGCTTACAACAGTTGTCCCTTCTGTATTTTGAAAAGGATGCTAACCTTAACCCTGGGCTCACACTGCATCCAGTCCAGCTCCAGTGCAGTCTCTTTATGGCAGATAACTCACTTTGGCTATGGATGACTGCAGTCCTGCTGCAGTCATGGGGCTTGACTGATGACCTCCAGAGACTCCGTACTCACGTAGGTTCACGGGAAAAACTGCCATTTATTTAGGAAGTACTGGTAAACACATCACAACACTTCTTTTTCCTGCACGACTTTTCTTCATACAATGGGTTAGCGTAAATGACTATGTTTACACCATGGGAAAAACATAGCGAGTACAGAAGTAAATAGGTTTTATTTTGAAAAAAGTACCAGACCATTTTAAACTTGCTTGCATGGTTTTCCGGTAAGTCGTTTCATTTGCCCCAACTTTACAAAAAAAGTGTTCCGGCTTGTCTTGGCACTCGGCTTAAATTTGAAGTCAACAAAGGGAATTTGGAGCACTGCAGAGGCTGGACCAGACAGGCTGGACTGGACTGGCTGCCGTGTGAGTGCCTCTCGCGCTTTTCAAGTTATTTAAGACTCCGGGAGAAGCACCGACGACGCGTGGATGGGAGAATTTTGAATGCGGAGCCCGAAATACGGGTTTACAAGCTTCTACATAGACTTTTCATAGAAAGTGGGCGCTTAAAGTGTGGATGCCATGCTTTGAACAACTTTGTCAAATAAAAAAGCCCTTTAAACGCTGATTCTATTGATACCAATAGTTCGCGTCGAAAAAAATCCGAAGCATATGAATAATAGACATCTTTCGAAGGAATCAGAGATTTGGATCTGCCGCTAGAGCGCAGGCTGGAAGTGAACCCAATATGACCTGTGACGTCACGAAAGGCGTTGACTTTCGCAGTTCCGCTTCGGACAGCATGTAAACAAAACAGGTAGTCTTCGTTTCTCTCGTGTTTAAATCTGTTAATCATCAACATGCCAAGTCGTTGTGTGGCAGCTGGATGTAGCAATACATCTAGTGAAAGTGTATCTGTGTATAAAATTCCCAAAACAAGAAACGCTGCTGAAAAGAGGAAAGTTCAAGAAGGTGGACGGCGAAGGATTTTTCCCTCCAGATCTGCAGGAGAGAAGTCTGCGTTTTCGAAGGGACAAAAACGGGACACAAGCAGAAGAATTTTGAGCGGAGAGTTGGGAGGGAGGATCTTGGCTTCTGAGTCGAGGAAAGGCGGGTGAGCTGGAAGCGAGCGAGCCGTTTTCTGGGTCGGAGAGGGCGGCGCTGGAGTCGGGAGGCGGAGGCTGCTAGCTAGTGTGCATCACGATGGATCACATTGAAATGATAGTCGTGTTTTTCTGGTATCCTTGGATCAACTGGAGTATTTCAAACGCACTCAATGTTTTGCAAAGAGAAGCAACAGGCCTGCAACGTTTTTCTTTTGCTTTTGGTGCATTACCGTGATAGAAGCCAGACTGTGTGTGTGTGTGTGTGTGACGTCTTGGCGCACGAGAAAAAGGTTTCAAACTGGTTCAAACAGGTAAAACTGTTAATGTTCACAGTTGTTAATGGTATACAGTGACTTTGTTAACTAAAGAGTAGTAATATCACAGGAAACTTTATTTTTGTGACATTTATTTTGTAAATTGGATTTGAAAATAAGTGTTTACCTTTGTTTAGATTAGGCCAAAGGGGGACATTTTGAGGTATATTTTAGGGTAAGTGGAGTAATTTAATTTTATACATTTTTAGACTTACCTGAGTCTAGAATCTTCATGCTGGCCTTTATCGGCATCGGCATCCACTAGACCTACTATACTGCTATATCCTCCTCACTTTACGCAAAAGGGTTCGAATCGATACGGTTGCAAAAGTGACTCATCATCATGATAATCTCCGCAACTTTCCTCTTCATCTTTCTGTTCATCTGATGATAAATCGCTAATAGAGACGGTAGCATCACTCTGTGCTTCTCGGTGCTAGCCATGTTGTCTGCCTTGTCTTCCTTTCGTTACGTCTAAACAGGCGTAGTCGGCGAATCGTGAAGCCGTGGCGTCCTCGTTAATTTTTATATCGCGTTTCGCTATTTATTCTTTTGAAAATATTAAAGCAATCGCAACGCCAGAACCAGGGCCCCCTTTATATTTTGGCTTATTAAAATAGACCATGTCACCCACACTTTAAACGTTTGTCAAAGCAGCCGGTTTGCAGCTTTATACTTGAGATCCACCACTCTGCTGGTTTTCCAACCATCTCTTCACTGCTGTCGTTGATTACCTGGAACAGATGTGTTCAGGAGATCCACAAATCATGTGAGTCAGCGGAGGAGCTGAACCAAGTGATCAGAAAGGTTTGGGAAACATATGGGTGTTACATCTTGCTGATCACTGTTGGGGAAGCCCTAATTTTAAAGTCACAGTGTCATCATTTTATTGTTTTTATTGTTTTATTGCTTTTATTGTTCAATTGATTTTATTGTTTTATTGTGATTGTTTCTTTATTGCATCATATTGTTTGGGATTTTATTGGATTTTATGTTAAGCACTTTGGTTGCCTTGGCTTTTATAAGTGCTGTACAAATAATAAATTGATTGATTGATCAGAATGGCTTCCTTTGAAGGATTTTGCCACCTTTACCTGTTTCTATTTGAAACACAATGACTTTGACAAAGTATTTAATCAGCTTGTGGATAAATAAAAATGTATTTCCTTTTTTGTCAGTAAAATCTAAATAATTCAGGCATTATAGCAGATAAATTCAGGTAAAATGATGACATCCATTATCATTTATTGCATCAGTTTATTTTTTTTTTCTGTGTTTGCTTTAAAGCTCATTTTTTAATCAAGAATCAGCAGCTCCAGCCACAGCAATATCTACATGAATCTTTAAAATGGAGTGCAGAAACTCACTACTGCTGAAAACCAGAGAATATTAAACCATCATGTACACTATACTGGACAAGTTGCATCATTCTGACAGTCTGCCATAGTAAAGATCTTTCTTTCTACCAAAACCATGCGAGCATGATGTCTACGAATAATCAAACTGAGGTATTTTTTTTAGTTTGTATTTCAGTTTGAGGGGAGATTTTGAGCTGATTTATCACTTACTCCTTTGTCCTCTGGTTTCAGCTCTTTTTTACCTCAAAATGTATGTTTACATCTACCTAAATATATAAAGAAGCAGTGATAAGCAGGTTTATAGGTTGATCAAATGAAGCTGGCTTCAAAAAAACAAACCACAAAAGCCTGACAGAACAGCATCTGTGAGAGCCGACCTGGTGTCAGGACACAACCTGCTTGGTGGTCGTGTATCACATTAGCAAACAATCACAAGGCAGAGGGAGCAAACGACCCCAGCTGGCTTGGTGTGCAACATTTGCTGAAACCTAAAGACCCATTTAAGTCACCTTTTGGTCAACTTTAAAGGTGTTTCAGTGGTCTTTTAATTGGGATAATATGCAATTTTTAGTGATTTAAAAAAAAACTGTCATTTTCTAGGACATAGTTTCTGCAGACCAGCGTAGAAATATCCGTCTGAGTTGTGGATGGGACCGTAGCTACTTGTTGTCCAGAGGTCTCTGTTTACACTTTTTAGCAGGAGCCAATAAACAAGCACTTGTCACGGTGCCAGTCGGTTCTCCTCCCCCTCCAGCACTCACTGCTCTGATGATTGGAACCAGCGGACCTTCATCTCCTTATCATCCTGCCAGCCTTCATAGGGAGCTCCTCATCAGTATCTGGCGCCAGTGCTTATGTCTGGCCTTTCAGTCTTTGCTAAAGTTATCAAGTACCTGTAACTTACCTCGTCTTGTACTCACCTTCAGGTTTCTTCCATTGGTCACGCTGGTTCCTCGCTCCACGCTGATTTCGCCGTCCTCTGCGCTCTCGCGCACTCCCAGCTGTTTGTATCCTCGGCGTCCGCCCCTTTGCCGCTAAGCTGGTGATCCGCTGTCCTCTGCGTCCACGCCTCGCCTCAGGCTGGTCGCGCCGTCCTCGTCGTCCACGCCTTGCCTCAAGCTGGTCCCGCCGTCCTCGTCATCCACACCTCACCTCAAGTTGGTTCCGCTGTCCTCAGCGCCCACGCCTCGCTCCCTCTGGCTCCACGGTCTGACGCGTCCGCCGTCGCCTCCGCTCCGCTGTCCTCAGCGTCATCAGCTCCAAGGACTTCAGGATCATTCCGCGGAGGAACTGATTATCACATTCTCCCAGAAACTTTATTCATCCTTGGGGAAAATAAAACAATTCCAACATTTTCTTGTCGCGAGTTACTTCCGGGTTTCAGCTACTGGGTCTGCCACGTCTACGACATCATGACAGCACTTACAGTGTAACTCGTTTCTCAATATCTTTACATTGACTTATAGTTCAATTTAGAGTTCATTTTAGTTTCTAAAGCCTGACAGGGACCAACTCCTGGGTACATTGCTGACCTTTTAACCCCCTACTCTTCAGCACTGGTCCCTAAGATCTTCAAACCAAAAACTTTCACAAATTCCAAAAATCCGCCATAAAAAGGGGATATCTTCCCTTTCAAACTGTTGCTTGAACAACTTCCCTTTGTCTCTAAAGGGTCTGTATCATGCAAAATTAACTCTTGAGTTTTTAAGTGTAATATGATGTTAATTCCTCCCCAAAAACATTTATTAACGATCGTACATTTTGAGCATTCCTCCCCTAAAAACCTGCGCTCTGAGCAACAGTCCCTCCCGATCCACAAAAACGAGTGGGTCTTCACATTGTAAAGTAGATAAGTGAGGAATAGCCCCTTCCAGGAAGAGTCTGCTCTGCCAGCCCCACCAACAGGCCACCACTTTCTCCATGGAGCTAGCGGTGATTGGCAAAAAACTCATTCCTTTTATACGCCCCAGTGAAGCGGCCCTAGTACTTGAGCATGAAAAGCCAAAGGGCGAGCACTCACAAGGAGCGGAGCCTCAGGATTAAGTCATTTTACTGCTGGGTTGGAAAATGAGCAGCGACAATACCTCATATTACATCAAAAAATGTTTGTTTGATTGCCAAAAGTCATATATTATCATATATATGGATATAGTCTACTCTGAAAGGCTTAAGAAAAGCCTTATATAGGCCCTTTAGGACAGGTTGACTCTGTTAGTGTTATAAAAAGTCGAGTTGATTTTTATTCAGATGACTTTTAGTAAGATCTGTTTAGTATGTTTAGTATGATGACTGGTTGTAATTGTATGTTGTTTTACTATTGTGATGAACTTTGGTTACCTTGGCGCTCTCTCCTGCTGGCTTACAGTCCCTCACACCTTCAATCTAACATTACTGGTGTGGCACAAATGCAGGCAGTATTGGAGCTATCTAGCCATACAGTTTTAAGCCAGATACCAGCTCGGACGAAACAAATATGTATCTAGTCGTCTAAAAATTGGATGCAAGTGGAACACACACAAAAGAAGTATCTGGCCGCCTAGTTTATTCTCTACATCACGATACTAGATCTTTTTCAAACAGTTTTTTTTTGTGTGCTCACAAATTTAATTTTAAGCTTCTTTTTTTTGTATCATCAAAAAAAAAAAAAGCCACAGAACATGTAA
Organism: Oryzias sinensis; assembly: GCA_037389245.1. Lineage (NCBI taxonomy): Eukaryota > Metazoa > Chordata > Actinopteri > Beloniformes > Adrianichthyidae > Oryzias > Oryzias sinensis. The sequence goes on along the minus strand of CM074510.1, from coordinate 8,704,758 downwards.
AAAAAAATGAACACAATTTTTCTCAAAGTGTGTCTTCTCCTTTGTGTCCATAATCATCAGACGAAAATATTCAAGATTCTATAATGCAATACATTTGTTAGCTTTAGCATAGTTGCCTTTTGTCTGCTGGAATGATGCATCTTCACAAGCAATGCAGAAAAGTTAGTGTATTCATAGAAGGACCGTTATTATAAGTTCAAAGTTAGTAACGCAACAACTCAAGGGATATAAAATGCTAACAGATGGCTTTCAGCGGAAAATGTTTCTTGAGGAGCCAACGTGTGATACTTTTGTGGAATGTCAACCGACTAAGTTAGGCTAGAACATCATGTATTGGGTGTGTAGCCTGCCCCTAACATTTCTTTTATGTCACTCCAACGATTCTGGCACCAAAGAAAAATGTCCTTGACCTAAAATCACTGGGCAACAACATCTCCCGTTTGACTCTCTGCATTTGGGTTTTAACGCTAAGTATCTTTGATCCTTTTCTGTCTCAGTCGACTGTTTTCTTGCTGGAGCCTAAAGCACCAACATGTTCAACAGACAAAGGGTTTGCCTTGGAGCAGCCTTCTGTTGTTTTGTAAAGGGTTCCTCAATGCTGACTCATCAAAGGGCAGTTTTTTTCTTTCTTTCTTTATTTTTTATTTTGCATCAACCCATTTATTCCCTTTTGACTGACACAAAGCTGCTGCTTCATCCTGCCAAAGCAATAAGCTAATGCTCTCTGGCATTGTCTACTTGTTTCCCTGTGATAATGATAATTCTTTGAACTACATGATACTTACTCTGGGGATTATCCACCACAACAGTAAACAAGAATTGCACTCACAGGCTGGCTTTAATAGGGACACTTGTTCCATGCATTTATGTCTGTTAGCCACCGTACCCTCTTTTTTGTTCAACAGTCATCTTGTTTTGGCTTTTTAATGAAACTACCAAAATATTGTTACAACCACATCATTGATTCTGACTGACAAAAGCTGAGTTGAAGTGATTTTAAGTGCATATTATTAGGAGGTTCTGGCCTTTATGTTGAATTTAAAGAGTAGCAGATTGCTTTTGGTCTCTACTCATGAGTGTGTTATCAAGCTCAGGTGTGTCAGGCATAACACCAGAGCAGGCTGCTTGCAGCAAAGCAGCGCCCCAAGGCCAGGAGTTGCCACACATCCATTGCTCTGGTCTTGGGTAAGCCCAGTAGCTACTTAGTGACCATGCAAATGCTGCACACATGCGGTGTGCAGGTGACACGTAAGTGCCTGTAGGACGCCTGAAGGATGTCTACACAAACTGAACTTTGATTTTCTAAATTCCTAATTTCTAAAGGTCAGGCTGCGTGCAGTAAGCGTGCACATATCACGTGAACACCATGAATCAGGGTCCCCGTGTACTACTGCTGGATTGGGGTTTAAAATGAAGCAATCCAGATGACGGGCCTGCATTTCATCTCCTTCCTCCTCATTCTCAGCAACTTCTACAGCTGCGTTGTTGAGTCCATCTTGAGCAGCTGCATCACAGTGCTGCAGCCAAGGACGGCAAATGCCTGCGGAGACTGGTGAGGACTGCGTCCAAGATCACCAGGACTCATTTGCACTCGCTGTGGAGCATCTACAAGCTTAGGATCCGCAGGACGGCTGCCTCCATCAAGGACCGCACCCACACATCCCGCAACGAGGTCTGTTCACTCTCCTCCCCTCAGGACGGAGATACGGGAGGGTGAAGTGCAGGACTACCAGAGGAACTCTTTCTTTCCCTTGCCATCAGACTCAAATTCAAATTCAAATTAATTTTATATATATAGCACCTTTCATGACAGCAAAGACAGCTCAAGGTGCTACATAACAAAATCAAATGCAATAAGATACAATAAGACCTGTTAAATTAGCCCCACAACAAAATACACAAAGACAAACATGATGGAAAATAAATAAATAAATAAAAGTCTTCAGAAAAACAGAAGAAGCGCCCTCTTGCCTCTTGCTCCTATTGGCAGGGAGTGTCAGTATAAAACCAAACACCCCAGCCAAGGGTGAAAAAAACACTCGTAAACAGTCTAATAAAATAAATATGTGTTAAAAATGATAAAAAGTATAAAAGTAAAATTCTAGATTAAACAGATATGTATATGATAAAATGTCGTAAAATACAAGAATAAAAATTCAAGATTAAGCAAATAAAATGATAAAATGATGTGATAAACATCATAAAACATAAAAAGATTGAAGAATAAATATATATATATGTGAGAAAAAAATATCATAAAATATAAGTAAAAAAATAATGTATATATATATATATATATATATATATATATATATATATATATATATATATATATATATATATATATACATATATAGATTAAACAAGTAAAATGTTAAAATTGTGTAGTAAACATCATAAAACATACAAAGACATCAAATCGAATTAAAGCTAATTTAAAAGGGTGTGTCTTTAATTTCTTTAAAAACCTCCACAGTAGGAATGAGGCCCTCACATCCTCAGGTAGGCTATTCCAGAGCGAGGCCCATAGTATCTAAATGAGGCCTCGCCGTGGTTTTTTGTCCTGACCCTGGGGACCTTCAGCAGGCCTGCACCTGAGGACCTAAGGACTCTAGGAGGTTCATACGTTAAAAGCAAGTCTGATATAAAAGAAGGACTAAGACCATGGACACTCTTAAAAACTATTAAAGAATTTTAAAATCAAACCTGAAGCTGACAGGGAGCCAGTGCAAGATTTTAGATTGGTGTAATGTGCTCCCTCTTCCTAGTTCTTGTTAAAAGGCGTGCGGCAGAGTTCTGGATTAGCTGCACGTGGTTGATGGTGGTTTTGTTTACACCAGAAGGGAGGGCATTACAATAATCTATCCTTGATGTAATAAAAGCATGGATTAAGATTTCAGCACTGGCTCTAGAGAGAAAGGGTCTCACTCGGGTGATATTCCTTAGATGGTAAAATGCAGATTTAGTTAGTTGATTCACATGTTGGTCAAAGCCGGGATCGCATCTAAAATCTGAGTTGTATTGCATGTCGTGCTGATAGGGTGGGTTGACGAATCAGGATTGGACCTATCTCTCTCAGCTTCCAGAACGATAACTAAGACTTCAGTCTTGTCTGGTGACTGCAACTCAACGGCTGACAGGAGTCTGTAACAACAAACAACACCTTCGCACACACTCATTGTTTATTATTAGTCCTCTTACTCCTTAATATTCAACAACATTCATGTGAATCACACTGTTTAGCTCATGAAAGTCTCTTTTGCACAGTTATTCTGAGCTGAATTTGCACAACAGCTGATTTGTATATAGGTTTGATCACATTGCTGCATAGTTATATTTTATATTTGGTGTGAATGTTTCAGATATCCTGTAAATATCCTACACTATCTTTTTATTTAACCTTTGACCTTATGGCATTCAGGAAAGTAAGCATCCCATTGTAAAGGGAAACCAGTTTCCTTACTGTACATATTACAACCACCCCCTTCGGATCCGTTGATAACAGTAAATGTTACTTAGCTCCTTATGTAAACAGGCTTTGGAGCCATTTGAGCCAATAAGTGCTGGCGGTGCATTATGTGACTCCTCACTTTAAGAAAAAAGGCTGTGCTTACTCTCTCTCAGGCAGGAAATTTGTCATAATGGCTCACGTTGTTGGCCGCAGTGGGAGCAGTAAACTGCTAATGACACTATTATGCCATGAAACACATTGGAACTTGGACAAGAATAAGAATTATACTACGAAGCTAGCAAACCCACCAGGAACAAGATGTCCAATAAATCAGTGGTCCCCAACTGCCGGGCCGTGGACAGCTACCGCTCCGTGGGCCACTTGGTACCGGGCCTCAGGCAGAAGAAAAAAAAAAAAAGGACAGACGCAAACCTCAATTATTTTCATTGTGTTTATTTTCTAATACTAAAAGAAGTTTTGTTTTGGAAAACTAGCGGATTCTGTTTTCCACATCCGTCTGTCTTGACACGTCACGTGACTTTGAGCAGCTGCTCGGACCCCAAAGTTAGTAGCTCAACTCTCAAAAGCTAAAAGAAACCAACAATAAAACATATTTGGAAAGTTTCTTCGGGTAGAGAAGAGTCAGTGAGGAACCGGAAGAAGAGCCTTCAATTAAAAAAAAGAAATGAATAAAGATGCTATTTATTTTTCCTCCAAATACTGATTTATTAGAACAGTTGTTCCCACGTACCAGTAGCTGCACACTCTGCCTGACTTGGTGAATTCATGTTTATAATTATATTTACAAAATACCAGTTTTACGATGGTTGTGTCATTTTATTTTACTTTTTTTTCCGTTACAGCTTAAAAGTCGTACGCGGCAGAGACCAGCGTTCAATTGTTTAGCATCCATTTTGTCCTTATAGGGGAACATTTTCTAAACACAAAGTCCAAGTTTAAACCAGCTGCCAATGAAGATTCAATCATATAAAGTTGCTGAGTTATGACTTCCAAATGGGAAGTTCACAAATTTTCCTACAGCAAGTATCTTTAGATACAGTGGGGAAAAAAACGTATTAGGTTCTCCAACTTGAAAAGATGAGAGAAGCCTGTAATTGTCATCATGGATATACCCCAACTATGACACACAAATTTTGAAAAAACAAACAAACAGAAAAACACATTGTCTAAATTTTTAAAGAATTGTCAGGGTTTTGGAGAATGACCAGATTTAATTAACCTCAACCTTATGTCTATTGGATGCCCAATGCATTTTTATAGCTGTCAATGACAAAATAGGCCTTATTTAGACATCTAATAGATGAGTCTGTGCCCAGAGTGAAGAATACATAGTATAAACATGAGTATACGTTATCTAAATGAATCAATATTGTCTAAAACAAATCAGAAGATGGTAATGAAGTGCTATTTTAGATCAGAAGTGTTGGCTGGAAAATGTCTTTAATCAGCCTTCATTTTTGGCCTTTGGTTAATGAGGCATCAGCACATATGATAAGTGGGCAGAGCGTCATCACACAGCTAAATCCTGGCATCTTATTCCACTGCCCACAGCATAAGGATAGACACCAAGAGGAAAAAAAAACAAGTTGCTGGTCTCAAACTGAGCGATTAAGAGAGTTTAGAGCGGGCATTAATGAATAAATGTTAAGGATTGGTTGTTCGTCTTAAAACCATCCATCACAATTTCGTAAAACTCACATCTAATCTAAAAAATCTATGTGATAGACATCAATTGAAACTTTTAATTAAAAAGTTCTTAATAGTTAATTAGTGCCAGACTTTGCCAGTTCACTTCAGGTCATTTTAACTACAGCATTGGCTAATATATTAAACAGAATGGAAAAACTGTGATCTTAAACTTGCTGTTAAGGGTAATCTGAAATAAAAATAAACCACTTGTGTGTGTGTTCTGACATTTCGACTCTAATAGAACTTTTTCTGACATAAAGAACACAAAGAGTGTTTGAAAGAAAACTTGGCCAGTTTGGTTGAAGTAGAAACCAGTTTCTAAGCTCCTGGTTAAATTTAGTCTATGAAAATGCACATATACGCTCGTTTTGGTCTTCCACTTTCAAAACTCTCAAGTTCAGCTACACACATTTTCATTACCATTCTAGGGTTCTAGGCACATAGAAGCATGTTAAAAGGTTAAACCAAGTCAAACTTTGACCAATCAGGTACTCAGATTTGGTTGTGACTGTAAAGACCTTTCTCAAACAAAGTGCCAACAGTTTAAAAATAATCATGGAGGAGAATTTAATAATTGCGGTTTGTTCCCGGAGAGAATTATATGACAACAAGTCTTTCATTTACCAGAATGAAGGTGTGAAGAAGCTCCTCCTTTTTTGTCCAGGTTGAAGACTATGGGCCACTTCAAAAAAGTTCTTGAAGGTGCCTGGTGTGAACGTAGCATGGAAATTTGGACTGGGATATACACAATCAATAAAAGTCAATAAGATGTCCAAAAGTGGGAAATTATGTGAACTTTTAAGGGTTTTTTAGTGACTGTCTCTAAACTTTTGATGGACTTTAAAGTCTGATACCATTTTCTTTGAAAACAAGATATGAAATCCCAAATTGTGTGGATAAACAGGCCCGTGGATTTTGTTTCCATGTAGGTGGTTGGACAATAGCTAGAAAGCTCATCGCTTCCCCAGTGGATAGATTAATTGTGAAGAACACATTTCACACTCCTAAGTCCGAGAAGGCTAATGGGACTTTAACTATAACTTAAATGCATGCGACTAACAACAACATTTGACCTGACAGATTTAGAATACGTGTGAGCAATACAATAATCTGCCTCTTTATCTTTACCAATTACAAATAGCCATTGAATTTCCTTCACTTTTTGTGCTTGGTTGCACATAATAACATCTGCGTTTTTAAAAACAAAAATAAACTTGTACATTTTAATGAAACACACCCTTTTTAAAAAAAGGAAAACTACACAGGAAAGCTCAACACAGTTAACCTTAAGTACAGGTGTTTATGTTTGACATCCCTAAAACCTAAACAATGTACAGTCTTTGTTTAACATGCCATAACTTTTCAACCATTTACGCGTGGATAATTTGATTCTGGGGTGGGGAAAAGTAGCTTTTCATATTTGCCTTTGTAGCGATACACATTCCTAACGTAAAGTGTTGGGTAACAGCTGCTTTTCTCTGCTTCAGAATCTGCTGGAATTACAATAAGTGCATAAATGGTTAAAAAGGTACGGTAGTTAAAGAAATGTCAGCACTAGAGTTAAAGATTTTATGACAGCAAAAATACGTGTATTTCTAATAAAAATCACAGATTTTTTAAAAATTCAGATTTCATGAAAGCTATAAAGGCTAAAAGACCTAAAATGATTGGCATATAAATGGCAAATAATGGCAAAACAGATCTTAATTTGAAATAGGGTTTCTCTGGAGTCAAGCTTTAATACTGTGAACAGTTGTTAATAAAATATCCTTTTTTATACAATTAGTATGGTATTTAGAGAAGGTTTGGGATGAAGCATATATACATAATGTATAGAAGGATTGACGTCAATTGTACGTTGCAGACTGGCCTAAAGACAGAAAACCTCCCTAAAGAGGAATGCCAGACTAGCTTTCTTTTGTATACATTGCACTTTTCTTGTTACAAGGTTATGAAATTAAAAAATGAACTTACGTGAATTTTGTACTGTCAGTAAATAATTGCTGTTTGTGTTCCTCAAGAACACAAATGTGCAGCTTTTAATAAAAACTTCAAGTCAAATCAGAAGTGATATCCTGAATTGTCATTTGAGGTGAGGTTTAGTGCTTTCCATCACCGTTTTTGTGTGTTCAGCTTAGTCACAGACAGATAAAGAAGTTCTTTGTTCTTCTCCTTGCCGCTCTGTGATTTGATCTCCCGATCAATAAATGATTCATGTTAGCCTCTTCGTGGTGTTGCAGTCAATACAGACTTGCTGCGTCATCCCTCGTCTGGCGTAAAAAAGAAGCTCAGAGACGTGTACTTGTGTCTGCACGTGCGGTGCACTCTTCCTCCCACCGCCCCCATGCTGTCTGAACAGACCGTTGAGCGGCAGCTACCTCTGGGAGAACCCAGCATTTCAGCCTGCAAACCTTTACAAGCAGCTGACAAGCCCCTTAGTGTTGGGATATCTGCTCATCAAAAGCCGGAACACCGACAGACTGCGCCTCACTGGGGCTTTGGAACGGGGACACACACAAAGATGGAGGACAAAGATGAGACGATGCTTCATAGAATTGCCATTCTGTGGAGTGCAAATAGTCTCAAAACATGTGGGTGCCTTGCAGTTTTGTGTGTAACTTTGGATTTGCGTGTCCGCAATACTCAATTTGTAACTCATACAATACATTTTTTGCGTGATTGTGAGAATTGTGTATTCACATGATCACTTGAAAATCAAAAATGTACAAATGGGGCAGTGGCTCAGTAGTTAGCACTCTTGCCTCATAGCAAGAAGGCCCCTGGTTCAAACACTGGCTGGGGAGGGAGATCTGAAACAGAACATCAAAGGTGGTCCTTTTTGTGTGGAGTTTGCATGTTCTCCCCGGGCATGTGTGGGTTGTCCTCAGGGACTTAATTGGTGACTCTAAATTGTCCATAGGTGCGAATGTGGGTGTGTATGTGATTGTGGCCCTGCGACAGCCCGCAAGTGGCTGGGATAGGCTCTGGCAGCCCTGTTACCCAAAATGTATAAAACGGATTAGAAGATGAATGAATACAGTAATGAATATTTAGTGGGCATAACGGTTAAAAGAAAGTGGAAGATTTTGCTAGATATTATTGACAATCTAAGTTCAAAATGGCTAATGAGAACACTCTGACCCAGCATTTAAACGGCCTTTATCATGCAAAATAAACAATTTGAGCTTTAAATAGTATTGAAATGCTCATTCATCACATTAAAAACAACCCAAAAAGGGGTATTTTGCTGTTTTATTTTGAAAAGTGACCGGATTCTTTCTGTTACATCCGCACGTCAAAGTCGCGACACCAAACATCACGTGATACACCCAGCTAAATTAAGCCCAAACAACCAAAATGGTAAAACAAACTGCTAGAAAGATGTTTGACAAAGGAAAAACGGGCCAATGAAGGGACAGGGCAGGAACCTGCACCCGCTAAAAATCTGCCTTTGTAGGCAGCTGATGCGATGCCTTGCATTTGCACCTCAACCCCCACCCACCCACGGTCGGCTGACAAAAGATTTGGGGACCACTAGATAAAGGCTTTCCTTTTATATGCACAATCTGAACATCTATCTTTTGCCAAAGTTTGGATGTCGCTGCTGAGGCCTCCTCTAGGTTAATGTTATGAAATGGACACCACCTACAAGGAGCAAAAGCTGGTGACTCAGAGATGGAGTTGTCTTACTTCCAGGTAGGACAAACACTATAGGAGTTGTAGTTTAAATTATAGCTCCAAAAAGTATTTGCTGTTTTTCCAAGACCAACAGTAAAAATCCTCCCAAAAACTTACATATGCATTCATAAAACAAATTATGTATTGTTTTTGTCATGTGCAAAAGCACAGTTGTCTCCTGCCTCATTATGTTTTCAGCAGAAGCTTGACGGATCTTGCTCATCAATGATTACATGACCTATCAAATAGAAAAGGGAGGACATGGTATAAGAATGTCTAGAATATAAAAACAATTATAAGCTTTACATGATTAGCATACCCTGAGTATACTAAGGGTCTTCCCAGAGGATAGCATAATCCCTTGTGCAGCAGAGCCAGTGTAGCCAGATTGGGTAAAAAAAAAAACAGAAAAACAACAACACTTAACCAAACAGCCTCATTTCTTGGAAAACTTTAATCAAGGGCAGCACTGTGCTGCCCAGCAGCGTTGAGCTGAAATTAAACAGGAAGACGTAAAATACATCGATTTAAGCCAGTACTCGCTAACTTGCGCGTCTTTTGACTTGCTGTTGACTGGAATGTGCCATTGCAGCAGAAGGACGAGGGTGGACCACACCTTTTTACATCATGGAAGTTTAGTCATTTTTTATTTATTTTTATGACATAGCTAAATAATGATGGGCGTAAAATTTATTTTAGACTAATTTATTGCGTGTTCAAATGGGGGCCTCAGGCGATCACCTACCTTTGCTTAATTTGTACGTTTTTGAAATTCAAGCGCACATGTGAATACGCAATTGCAAGTATACACAGTAGCACACACAAATGTGCTTTGTGCTACTGCCTAACTATGCAGGCATAAGGGGGGCCAAATCTGGTTCACCCTGTGCCGGTCCCCAGACCGGTTAAATACAAGGTTGTGTCAGGCAGGATATCGGCATCGCTCTGGCGACCCATGAAGGAATATCCCGTAAGGTGAACAAAAAAAACAAGTCTTAAGCACACAGGAATATTTTAGACTACTTTCTCTCCATACCATTTCCTGGTAATTACAGAGAATTGGTGGCATCACTTTGCACTGTTTCATTAGCCTCTCAGGATACAGTGAGGGAAAAGCAAAACAAATGAATGGCGCGCTGTGTCTCTCACTGCGAGGCCCTTGGGGAGAGCTCAAGTGGTAAACATGCTCGTGCAGAGCGGTATAATGCTTTTCACAATTACCCATAAACAAGGCTGGGCCTCCTTTGACAAGGTATTCAACTTTTTTTTTTGGCTTTCGCTCCTCCTGGGTTGTTGTCGAGGATAAAAAAAATAAAATAAAAATAAAAAATAAATCATCCAAGCCAGAAACTAACAGGGCAATAATGGATGTAATTAACACAGCCAGAAAAGCAGTATGATGTTTGGATCATATTTATTTTGCCTTCCTTTATCTCCTTGTTCCGTACGATTTTCTCAAAAAATAAAATGAAATGTGTGTTCTTGTTTTTGCCTCTGAGCCCCTCCACTGCTGTGCTTCTTTCTTTACTTCTTTAGCTCATTCTCTGTGCCTCTGGATCTCTTCCAGCCCCTACCATATCTTTCCTCTGCATTACCCTCATGCACTCCTTTCATGTCACACTCCAGTACTCAGTTTTCAGTTCAACAGCCCCACCTAGTGACTACAGCGGGGTAGAGAATCCTTTTACATAACCCCTCATGATTTTGAACATCTGCTCATTTGTCATTTTTTGCTGCAGGTTGATATCAGCCTTCGCTGTGCTCTTTCAAAATGTGATTTTTTTGTCCATTATTTTTTATGGACAAACATCTATTCAGAGTGATGACTTAAAGTAAAAGCGAAAACCAGATTTAAACCTATTAATATGTTTTTTTAGAAAGTGATGCAATGCTTTCTTCTATTTAAACCTTTGTGTCATAGTTTTTTTTCTATTAATATAAATAAGAAATGTCTCTAAGGCAGTATAAAATTCTTTTATGCATCTTTGACTTTAAAGAAGTAGCATGTCAGATGTAATTGCACTATTTCTGAAGCAATGCTGTGACAATTAATCTGTAAACTTATTTATTTCTGCCTTAAAATGAGACTTTTCGGAATTATCTGCAGAAATCCTGCATTCTTTCAATCCAGCCGAACTCTGAGTTTTGCTGTATAAAGAAACCGCTCCTGTGGAGTTGCTGCAGGTGTGACAGTCTTTTTCGGAAGCTTCGATTTTCCCGGTTCGATTGAAACATTCTGAGGCTGAGATGCAATCATGGCAGTGGGTTTGATCGACTCCGAACACTATCAAAAAGAAAATTGCACAATTTAGACAACGCACCACGCCACATCCTTGTCATCTGCTAATCAATACTTCAAAACCAGTGTTTCTGTGCTGGATTCACATGATACAATTCAGTTAAAACTATCATTAAATCTGGAAACTACTACGGTTATGTGTGCTTAAGTAACAGAAACCCAGAATCTGATGACAGAAAGGAAAGAAGGGAACTCAACGATGAGTCTATTAATTTATTTTCCTCAAGTCTGTCAATGTTTCCAGCAATAAACTAAAAACACTTCTTGAGATTATTATTCTGGGCTTTGTAGTTCTGTCTAGTCTCTTGTTCATACAAACCAGAGTTTCCTTGTTTTCTCTGCACCAAAGTTCATCTAAGCCTTTACAGGGGCCAAGTGAATCATCCTAAGAAAAAGGAAATGTGCTCCCATCCTATCTGTTACCTTGTTAAAGTGGATAAACAGATGACAGTGATGAAAATAACCAACTTTCAGGTTGATTCATTTATTCATTTATTTAACAGGGACAGGGTGGGAGCCGGTTTAGCTCGTGCTGGTTTGCGGCGCCTTCTGTCCAAGTGAGTTCAAATCAGGCTGCTCCCTGTTCCTTCTACTCTACTTCTGTGCCAGGTCCCAGAAGCCGGTTGCTTTGAAAAGGTTGTGTCAGGAAAGACAGCTAAACGTAAACATTGCCAAGTTTACCATGCGACTTGTTAAGCTGTGGCAACCTGATGGAAAAACCGAAGAAATAAGTTTAACAGGGACAGGGCATATTAAAGCATAGCTGCAATGTGCCAGAATTAGCCCAAAGACTATTTTTCATCTGTAGTTAAGGTGACTTGTTTGTAAATGCGTGTTTTTTTTTTTTTGCATAGGTTGGTTGGATATTCTTCCAATAACAACCACTAGAGGGGTAGTTTGCCCTTTCTGGGTGGGTGGAGTGCTTCTGCCCCAGATAGAGGAGTTTAAAAATCTTGCGTGGAGGGAAGATTTGGCGTGGGAATCAACAGGCGTATTGATGCTGGCCTCCACCGTTCTCGCGATTAAGCTGTACCCGGTCCGTTGTGGTGAAGAGAAGAGCTGATCAGAAAGCAAGCTGTATCTATGATCGATCTTTGTACCAATACTCACCAAGTGAGTCAGGAGTTCTAGGTCATGACTGAAAAAACGAGGTCCTGAGTACCAGCGGCTGAAATGAGCTTCCTCTGTTAGGGTAGCTGGGCGGTCCCTTAGAGATAGGGTTAGAATTTTGGCTACCCAGAGAGAGCTCTGGGTAGAGCAGCTCCACCTCCACATCGAGAGGAACCAGTTGAGGTGGCTCGAGCATCTGGTCCGGAAGCCTTTGGAAAGCTTCCACAGAAGTGTTAGGGATAACCTAGAACACGTTGGAGAGACCACTCCAGAGGAGCTGGAGGTAGTGGTCTGGAAAGAATGAAGTCTGGGCATCTTTGCTTAGACTGCTTTGGCAACTTTAGCATCTGGTTTATGGTAGAGAGGAGGGGCTGAATCTTAAGAAGAAGTGCGGGTGTATTTTGCGGAGTTCGTGAGGCTCGTCATGGGGATGTCATGAAAATGGGAAGGTACCATTGTCGTACGTGTGGTAATTGTATTATGAAGTATTTGTCAGGATAATTTAAGTTATACACACACTTTTCACATAAGGTTGATGATGTTGTATGGTGCCTTTGCGCCACACTTATAAATGCTGCATGCAGGGCCGTGTTGGTGATGCGTAAGTTCCCATAGGCAACAATCAGGCTGCATGCTAGGACGCACTTAGAACTCCAACAGCACTAACATCTTGTCTAGTCCACAGGTCAGGATTTGGTCGGAATTGACAAAATGAAAAATATGCCTGCTTATAACACCTACTTCTGTAGGATGCATGTTAAAAAAAGTGTGCATGAATGTTTGGGTTCTACGGGCTCAAGTGGTTAACACTCTAAACATTTCCTGTGTGTTGAGGTTTTCATAGTTTTCATTTGCTTGTACACGCTAATATCACCAGAAAACAATTGGATCTGATTTCTGTCTTTCAGTAAGAAAACACTGACATGCTAGGTGCTGACTATACAAAATATGATGTTCCTGTACAGCTTGATTGAATGACCTACCTTTATGTTATCAACCCCTGTCACCAATAAAACCAGACTATCGGTACATACACTTGGTAGGCAGAACTCCTCTGTCGCTGGGCTGTGACAGACGGGCTTCTCCTTCTGCAGAAGTATAACAAAAATTGTGTTTCCTGTGTGGTTCTCATCTTTTTTAGGAAAAGTCGTAACCCTAACACTCTGGACCACCTGCATGCCCTGTACAAGGTTGTCCATTTTGCCCCTATTCTACAGAAAGGGCATTTGAGACTGAGGCTGGTACTTTCTCTTTTACTTTGGTACCATCATTTGTGTGTGAGTGTGTGTGTTGACCATTATTTTTTTGAGTGAGAAAAAGTCATTTACAAAGTTAGGTTGGAAATAATATTTTCAAATCGAGGATTCTTTTAATATTTGGAAATTTTTAATGGAAGTATGTAGAATTCTTTCTTGATTTCAAAGTCAAGAAGTTTTCCAATATTTAAACAACAACAAGCACTTTATTTAGGAAAACAAATAACAATAAATAGTTTGTCATGTTTTGCACAAGTCTAGTGATCCAAATATCAATACTTTTGCTACAACGTGCTGATTAAAAAACAAAGAAAATGCTCCAACAGAATTTTAAGCATCTTCTATTTTCCTTCTTTAAAATAGATATTAATTACTGTATCAAACCCCAACTTTGTTAGTTTTTTAATTTATTCATGCTTTGTTTTAGTTCCCAGACATTAGCTGGCAACATGAAAAGGAAACAAAAATATATATATAAAAAACTGCCCCTTTCACCCTTTAGGTGGGTGGTTTCTCCTCAAGCTTCGGGTCCTCTACCAGGGCCACAGGAGCTTGAGGTTCTGCTGCAGTATCTTAGCTGTTCCTAGCACTGCTTTTCTGGATGAGATGTCTGAGATCTTTCAGGTATCTGTTGTAGCCACTCCTCCAGCTTGAGTTTACTGCCCGAGTGCTCCAATTACCACAGGCACCACTGTCACCTTCATTTTCCAGGCTTTCTCAGTTCTATTCTCTGAGTCCACAGTATTTCTCCAGTTTCTCATGTTCCTTCTTCTGATGTTCCCTTAAGCTTGCTTTGCCACATCCCACCTAGCGGCTTTCCTCTGTTCTTTATCCACCACTACAATGTCTAGTTGGTTCGCCATTTACCATCCTATCAGTCTGAATCTGGAAGTGTCCACAGGTTTTGCCCTTTCATTCTCTACCACCTTCAGGGTGTTTCCCATTTTGACCTTGGGGTTTCCAGTCCATATTCTGCACACATGTTCCTGTATACAGTATTATTCCAGCCACTTGATTGTGGCGCTCCATGTATCTTTACCTGCCAGCATCTTACACCCTGCAGTTATGTGCTGGATTGTTTCAGGTGCCTCTTTGCACAGCCTACACCTTGGGTCTTGTCTGGTGTGGTAGATCTGAGCCTCTGTATATATATATATATATATATATACATTATTTTTATTTTTTTATATTTCATTTTAAAAATGATTAAAAAACAGAGACAGATTAGAAACTTCTAGAAGATTTCATTAATTTTAATCTGAAACAGTGAGTGAACCATAAAGGCTGTGGTAGAGCGGTCAGCGAGACATAAGCAGTAATAACAGAGACATCATAAATTGTAACAGGATCTTGTTTTGGGATTTAGCTGTAATGAGTTTAAGCTGCAGCATCTTAATTCTTTCCTTTCCGGTCCGACAAAGAACATCTTCTCTCCAGCTTCCTGCAATTCTGAACTATTTCACAGTCCCACAATGGCAGTGCCAATCCCACGGCTAACACAAGGGCTGAGCTAAACTGTCTGTGTGGTGTCTGCTACTTAGCTGGAGATCTTTGTGAAAGCTCAGAGAACGTGACTGGAGTCCCAAAGTGTGCAAGCTCCCACACTGCTTCAGTGCTGAATAAAAGGTGCTGTCAATCGCGGCTGGGTTGGTCAGAGGGAGGCCATCTGCGGACCGTCTGCAGGCGGCTACAGTCACACAATCACCACCTTTACAACATACTTCTACTGGAGGGGGGGTCTTCTTCTCTTCTATTTTGCTGCCTTTTGATTTTTTTGTTTGTGAAAGTGTTAGAGTCTTACAGCAAAAACATGGCGGTGAAAGGAAAATTACCACACAAGTGTCGAAAGAAGTTCAAAATAATAAATTTTCATTTTTACAATTTTGGTTTTCTAATCCCTATCAAGGATAGGCTCCAGCAACCCTTTGACCCTGATCAGGAATAACTGGGTATAGAAGGTGGAGGGATGTCACCAAATCTCAAACTTATTCCACATTCTTCCACTTCTGGACTCAAACCAAATTAAACACGCCACATCTGTGGATTGACATCAGGACATCTAGCATGAAAAAGTTCCAAGTTGCTTATAATGACTACTTGAGGATTGTATTAAAAAGACCATAGTGGTGCAGTGCTAGTGACTCGTTCGTTGGTGCTTCAGGCTCTTCAAAGACATTTTATTTATGGTTTCATATAACGTCTAATGCCTCAGGGAATGAAATTCTTTTAGACCACACCAATATAAATCACAGAATTCTTAAAACATTAGTCTCCAGTCTGGAGGTTCTGCCATGGATGCATTTTCAAGGCCTTCAGCTTTTAAGTTTGTAATTTGTGGTCGTAGTTGGATTCCTATGTCTATTGTTTTTACCATTTTTACGTTTTTATTTATTTATTTTATGTCTGAATTTCTGTTTGTTTTTATAGACTTTTTATTTGGACCTTGACTCCATGGTAAATTTATTCTACTATATACAGGGAAAAGTTTGATAGTGTTTTACATTTTAAGGAGACGTTATGTTATTTTTTTTAACCTATCAAAATATGTTGGACAATAAAGAGAGCAAGACTAAATGACTTTTAAAAGATTTGTGTATGTTTTAAATCTACCAAATATATTCTAATATCCATATCATGAAATACTTATTTAAACCTCTTTGTTGATAACTATTTTAGTAGTAAACTTTATTGTCCTAATATGTATTTAAAAACGTATTCTGTGGTTTATGTGAGGATTGTGATGAACTTTGGTTTGGTTTCCGTCATGCTCTGTTTGAACCAGTTTCAGGTTCTTCATCATCCACAGCTGTCTTCATTTCAGTTAATCACTCTCAGCCTATTTAAGTGTTTGGTTTTCAGCTCACCTCCTGTGTCACCTTTGTCTGTTTCTGCCGCCAAGCCAAGTCTCCTGCAGTTGGGGTCCTACACCACCAGTTTCTGCTGAATGTGCTTTTCAAGCTTTCATTTTCAAGTCCAGGAGTTTAGAAACATCAAATAAATTAATAGAATTATGTTTTAACACTAGAAAAAGAAAGGATCTGAATGTTGCAAAAGATTATTAAAAAAATGTTCATATCGGTAAAGCTTTTTTGCTAAAATTGTCGATATTTGAAGGGAAATTTAATTATTTTTAAAATTAAATCCAAGCTTATGAGGACTAAAATGTGAATTTCACTCCATACTACAAAGTTGGATCATTTTTGCTAATATCATATACAATCTATCCAAGTTTTTAGTTTGATTCACTTGGTAATTTAAACACTAAAAACATACGTTTAATTATTTCTGATGAAAGTTATACCTTTCCCTGCTCAACACAGCAAATAATCCTGAACAAACAGCTGTCACCGCAGGCTTTTGTCATTTTCCGTTTTTTTTTTCTCCTGCACAGTCACCCAAGCCTAATCTCCAAAGACAGCTGTGTAAATGATCTAAAATTCCTGCTGCTTTAAGGCTAATGGCTGAATCCATAATGAGTGATCTTGTTTCCAACCATCTCCACGTCACAGCAAGCCCATTCATGTGACATCAGAAAATTAAACACTGTGATCCCTATGTGGTTCCCAACATCTCAAAAGCAGGTTTAATTTTTTTTATTAAGATTGATCCTAATAACTTGTGAGTAGTTAATCTCAGCATTTTGGTTCATTGCTACTTTTGACCTTTTTACCTGGACTGAAACACAAGGGAGTGCTGCTCACTGGACGTTTGATTGAAGTATTAGGTCTTCATATAGAGCTTTTATTAAAGTCAGTGGCGGTTCTACACTAACTTACTCCCTGGGCGAGTAACCCCACCAGCGCCCCCCCCCGCACACATAAAAAATTGGACAACATCCTGTTGTGTTCCCTATCTTCTATTTAGCCATTTTACACAAAAATGCATGAATTTTCTAGACTCGTATTACAGGGGCGTCAAACTCAGTCACACAGGGGCCTAAGTTAAAAACACGCTTAAGGTTTTGGGCCGAAGAAGATAAACATTTACTGAACACACTAAAGCTAAACTTTTAAACCTTTCAAACTGAACTTTTTGAACATAAATATGAATAAAAACAGGAACACCAGTTAAACCCTAAATAACTTGTAATATTTTGCTCTCCATAGAAATATATTCCGTCAAAATTATACAAATATGAACATGCTGCAGGACAAAACAAAGAAAGCCTGGAAATATTAATAAGAAATTACAAATCAAATAATTCGGGTTTATTTTTGCTCTTTTATCATTTTTTAGAGCATTTTTTTTTTTTTTAGAGCTGGACTCCTGCTTCATTTTTAGCAATAATTTCTTAATGTGTGACGTCCTGTGTGTGTCTTTGTGAAACATATCAGAGGGATTAGATCTAAAAAATAAAATTTATTGTGATTAATATGTTTAGGTCTTATAAAACATTAAAGAGTAAATCATAGAACTCATCAGTGGGATTACTCCAAAAATATTTGGCATTTCCCTAAATTTGTGCAACACCAACAGCAGAAATCCTCCAAAAAACCTCAATCCATAAAAAACGATCTGCGCCCACCACCCTTCCCCCTCCCCTTCCCTCTGACACACGCGGCTGAGTTGATTGTCAGATAGAAAAAGACTCCCAATCACCTGTTAGTGTGATTCACCCAGCCACCGGCGGGTTGCGACCCCCCTCTCGAGTTTTTGACTTATGTTCCAAAGACTACCGCAAAGAGGTATGGCCGCAAGCGTCTTGCAGCAGAGGGCGGTGGTTACGTGCGCGTCGGGTCTGCTGTGTCGGAGCAAGGAATTGTGGGAAATAATCCCCATTGCCTGCTTTTGTCGAAATTGAGTTGAGCATGGGTGTTTGTTCTGCCTAAATCCTTTTCATGTGCCTGTTTTACGTTGTTTCACTCTGAGTTATTTCATCTTTTTTGTTTTTTTTGCACCATAAGTGTGAAGAGGAAATAGGAGGAAGACATACTTAAGGGTCTGATGTGTCAAAATAAAAGTGTTAAGTGTCGGCAGCTGAAGAAATTTCAAATTAAAAGCTCTAAGCTTCCTTTTTGAATATTGTAAGTAGCACATTATGTGTAACACATCGGGCACGGCAAATGCCGCCCCCTATGAAGTGCCGCCCCGGGCGACCGCCCACTTCGCCCATATCAAAAACCGCCACTGATTAAAGTCCTTCTCCGAACATCGTCTGCGGCCGTAGTGCAGAGGTATGATGGTCGAGTCCTGATTGCAATGTTTCTCAGGTTCTCCTGGTTTAATTCCTTGCTAGCCTGTGGGTTGAAGTGCCCGAGACATCGAACCCCACTAAATGAGACTCTGACTGTGAAGCAATTTGGCCCTTCAAGGAAAGGGGTTATGCACCTTATGTCTGTGGGTGCGGGGCAAAACATAGATAAGAAGGAAATGAACCCTAATGCCAAAAAGTAAGCCCTCAAATCATCAAATTTTATAAAGCTGCCATGACCAATGTCTGTACAAATAATAGAAGGGTTTTTAGTCCTAAATGTAAACATGACAAAAGAAAAATGTAGCATCTAACATCAGGGTGAACCAAGGCCAAAATAATAAACAAAACAGAACTAACTCACATATCAAATGCTCTATCTGACCTTCAATCAAACAAAAGGAAAATAGTCTGACCTGTCTCCCTGAACCTTAACCAGTTGTTCAAAAAAGCTCACCAACACACAGCTAAAGGCCAAAGAGGTGGAGGAGAGCCATGAAACTACAGCCAAAAATGTCCTCCCCATGGAAGACCTAATTTATTCACTATTTCTGCCAGCCTTTGGAGGAAGTTTGACCCACTTTAATGCTGCGTCAACACCAAGAGCAATTTGCACGTCAAATTTGCATCGGCCAACTCTATTTGGACGTGAGTTAAATTCGCTTCTCAACGCTTGTACAAAAAATGTCTTCATAAACTTGACACCCCAGATGTGTGTGGGAGGAGCTACCGCCAAATGTTTTTAGCCTGATTGCTGCATGTAGCAGTGTCTGTTTGTCTCATTTACAAAGCATGGAAGACACAGATTGATGTTTAGAGATCAGGTTTATTTGTTTTTAAAGAGCTCTACAAAAGCATCAGTAATTACATCTCCACATCTGGGTTCATGAGATCATTCAGATGTTCTCCCAGTGAGAACGGTGAGCCTTACCATCTACTGCAGGAGCTGTATCTGAATGACAGCTGCTTTTAGCGGTACTTCTGTGTCTCTGTGACCCAGTTTGATGACTTGCTGTCCCACATGATTCGCAGGAGCAGAAACATAAATATAAAAATTAAATTATATGTCATTTTTTAATATTGTCTCAATGCAAATAAAGTTATTATGAATCTCAGGGCAAGGAGGATCAGATTCTACTCTGTGATAGATTTGGACTCCACCGGATGGCGGGTCATTGCATCCCACAAGTTTGGATTTTCGGGCTGATGAGCAGCACCAAACGCTAAAATCATTCTGTAGGACCTTTTATTGCGTCTGTACATTGACTTAACAATAAAAATGGACGCCTCTGGCGCGCTAGTCACGTTTGGCGTTAACAAAGCTTTATTGCCAGATCTCGCCACAATGATTGATATCACAATATCAAATCTTTCTCTTGATTTGTGGAACTGCTGTTCCCCCTAGCAGCTCAAACCCAGCCCCCCATGGACCTGCTTTGATCAACGTTGGGTGCATGTAAAACGTCTGCTGACTGGAAACCAGCAAGATGAGAAAAACATGGTTGTTAAAATATAAGCTTTACCAATGACACACTGCCTAGATCTCAAAGGTGTTGCAGGCAATAGCTTGCATGGCTATTGCTGGCTATTTTCCAGACAGTAAACTCAATGAGCTAAAAAGATGTTTTGAGGATGATGTACAGCAGCAGAAAGAGCTGCACTGGCTAAAAGAAGAAGCAGACTATCAACTCGTCTCAAGGTTGATGATGATGAAGAACTACTGGTGACTCATGTTTTCCCCTCAGCTGCACTCAAGCCAATGCCCATTTTAGCAACCAAGCAAGACTTGGCAAACTTTTTAATATTGAAATTGGGAAATAGGTTCACAAATGAGATCCAAGTTCCACAACTGACAAAAGACTTTATGCCAGAAAGGGAAGTGTTTTGTTTTTTGGAAACAAATTCCAGATTAGGGCATGTTTTGAAAGGTTATCCCTCCATTGCAGAAAAAGAGGAATAACGTTTTGAGTGATGTTGTATGGCCGCAACCCGTCCCATCTTTATTATCTTACTGGCTGCTACTCACCCCTCACTCTTCCCCTCTCCCCCTTCCTCTCTGGTCAGAACTGCACACCACACATTCATGCGTGAAAACTCTTCTTTCAAAATGGCGGTTTTCTGTTGGTTTCGACAGCAACCATTTTATGTTATGGTCGCCTGGGGGTAACATGCCGTCCAATGTAAATTCTAGAAGAATTAGCAAGACTACACTTTTGGATTTCAATGGCAAACGAGGTTCTCTACTAACCACGCCCACATTCGCAACAGAGTCATATTGTATGTTATATTGTTTCGATCAGCTCAAGACATGGATCTATGCATTAAGTTTTTAAAATATTGCAGTAATGTATACAAACATTACCAAAGTTAGATAGGAGTTATTGATTGAATTAGGTTGAAATCGAATCATTAGGAGTTTAAGTTTGTAGCTGATACTAAAAAAGGGATGTGTATATATATATATATACATATATATATATATATATATATATATAATAATAATAATAATAATAATGGATTGGATTTATCTGCGCTTTTCAAGACACCCAAAGCGCTTACATTATGTCCATTATTCATTCACTCCTCATTCATACTTGGTGATGGTAAGCTACGGTTGTAGCCACAGCTGCCCTGGGGCAGACTGACAGAGGCGTGGCTGCCATTTCGCGCCTACGGCCCCTCTGACCATCACCGGGATCATACATGCACATTGACACACCAGTGGAGCCACACTGGAGGCAAGGAGGGTGAAGTGTCTTGCCCAAGGACACAACGACATTCTGGGCTGGTGGGAGCGGTGAATCGAACCGCCAACCCTTCGATCATTGGACGATCCGCTCAACCACCTGAGCCACTGTCGCCCTCAAATATGTATATATATACACATCCCTTTTTTAGTATATATATATATATAAAAACCGCTACGCACTGCCAGTTATCAGATACCCTGCAGGAATGATAAGATGGCCAAAGGAAGAGATACAGACCACGGATGTTAAAACACGAAAGCTCCTCACCAGGCATGGAGGGTTCCACCCCATATCCAGCACCCTGAGACTGTATGCTAGCCGCAAGGAAGGAGGCCGAGGACTAGTGAGCGTAGAAGCCACTATCCAGGATGAAACATCCAAGATGCATGAGTACATCAAGCTCAAGGCCCCAACTGACAGTGTGCTCAGTGAATGTCTCAGGCAATGGAGAGCAGAGGATACAGTGCTGGAGGACAGATCCTCATGGGAGGACAAACCCCTGCAGAGGATGTACCACCGGACCATAGCTGAAGTGGCTGATATCAAGAAGTCCTATGGCTAAAAAGGGCTGGCCTACAGGACAGCACTGAAGCGCTCATCCTGGCAATTCAGGAACAAGCCCTGAGCACCAGAGCCATAGAGGCTCAGATCTACCACACCAGACAAGGTGTAGGCTGTGCAAAGAGGCACCTGAAACAATCCAGCACATAAATGAAGGATGTAAGATGCTGGCTGGGAAAGCATACATGGAGAGCCACAATCATGTGGCTGGAATAATATACAGGAACATGTGTGCAGAATATGGACTGGAAACCCCAAGGTCAAAATGGGAAACACCTCCGAAGGTGGTAGAGAATGAGAGGGCAAAGAATCTGTGGGACTTCCAGATCCAGACTGATAGGATGGTAATGGCGAACCAACCAGACATTGTAGTGGTGGATAAAGAACAGAGGAAAGCCGTTGTGGTGGATGTGGCAGTGCCAATGATGGGAACATCAAGAAGAAGGAACACGAGAAACTGGAGAATTACCAGGGACTCAGAGAAGAACTGGAGAAAGCATAGAAAGTGAAGGTGGCAGTGGTGCCTGTGGTAATTGGAGCACTCGGGGCAGTAACTAGGGGTGTGCCAAAATATCGATATGGTGATATATCGCGATATTTAGTCCCGCGATCGATTATCGATACGTCTTCATCAAGTATCGACCTTTTATTTACGTTTTAAAACCCTCTAAAATGTTATATTAACCATGCTTTGGTAATTCCTTGCAATTCCTTGGAGGGTCGATAGGGGGCGCTCGTTGCGAGATTGGTTGTTGCGGGCGGACGAAGAAGAAGAACACACATTCAAACAAAGATGGCGGAGCGGGAAAACAATGAGAAGCGACGGCAGCAAGTTAAAAGACGCGCCTGCAGCAATAGAGCTGCATCACCCGGAGTTGTGTGAGAAAGCTGTGGCTGCTGCTGCCTGAAGCCGACACAGCCCGACGCGGATACTTTTTTCCAGACGAAGCTAGCGCCGTCTTCTGAGAGACAGAGCTGCGGCAATAACAAACGGAAAACGGCCCCTGCAGCGCGGTGGAGAACGAGGGATTTGGGTTTTTATTGAATAGAGCCACGCTTTGAAGTTCCCTCTCGGAAATACTGAAAAAAGGATCCCTGAACTGTACGTCCAGACCAGAGCTACGGCTGAGATGGAAACGGAAGAAAGAGAGGCATCCACCCCTTAGACCCCCCTTCTCCTCAAAGCAGAGGTAGACGAGCGGCGTCTTGATGCTAAATATGTTTATGTTCATGTTTTTCTCTCCAGAAAAACATGAACATAAACATAGATCACATGCAGCTTTTCCCCAAAGGTTTTGTTCACAAAGACGTTAACTTTTAGATGCACTTCAAGTTTTTTATGTATTTTATCCCTGGTAATTTATTTTGAAAGCAGTTTATGTCTTAAAAACTTAAAGGAAAGTTCCTAGCTAATTGATTTTTATTTTTCTGTGAGAATTGTATTTTTGTCTACACCACATTTGCACTAAATGGTGTTATTTATTTTTTAACAAAGACACTTTAATTTGTTCACAGAATTAATATCTGATTTTCAGCTATTATTTTAAATTAAGCAATGGCTATGGCTTTGTTTTTCAAAAGTTAATACCAATGTGTCTGGCAGCTACTTGACTTATTCATTTTTTATCCTGTTTACAGCAATTTTGTACTAAATAATGACACTGCTGTTGATGTTCACTATTGTTGAATTTTACAGATATTTCCAAATGAAAATTGTCATTGTTTGTCAAAGACAGAGTATTACTGATTTCAGCAATGTTACACAAAAGTCTGTTATTCATTACACCAAATAGGACACAAGTTGTTTATTATCATGGTGTTTAAAAAATAAATGGGGAAATATTTTCCAAAAAGCTGTTTTTGAAGTTCTTCTTTCTTAAAGTTTGATATATTGTGAGTTGTTAGAGACGAGATATATCGATTATCGCATTATCGCCATATCGTGATAGTATCGTTATCGTGAGCAATGTATCGCAAATCGTATCGTATCGTGAGGTACCCAGTGATTCCCAGCCCTAGCAGTAACCCCCAAGCTGGAGGAGTGGCTACAACAGATACCTGGAAAGACCTCAGACCTCTCAGTCCAGAAAAGCCCAGTGCTAGGAACAGCTAAGATACTGCGCAGGACCCTCAAGCTCCCAGGCCTCTGGTAGAGGACCCGAGCTTGGAGGAGAAACCACCTCGCGGATTTTTGTTTATATATTTCTATTTATATATATATATATAATTTCATAATTTCAAAACTTCCTTTGGATATTCCCAAAATGTGTGTTGTGGTATATGTTGTATTTTTATTATTATTTTTTTTTAAGCCCTGTAAGAGATAATAGCCCGTTTTTTTTTTCTTTGATAGCTTCTTCCTCTGTGATGTCATGTTTTGAGGAGGACCGTTCATTAGACCTAAGACTTTTTTCACCAGGTACCAGGTGCATGCAAGCTTTTGGTGAGTTGCCAGAGGTGAAATTTTCATTCAAAGGTGCAGTAAGAAAGAAGAATTGCAAAAAAATCTGGTTGTTGGATTCATGCACGGCACGATTATCATAAATAAAATGAATAAATACATAAAAACAACAACAGCAAAATGAGAAAAAAAATCATTTTTTCTCATTTATATAGCATCAGTCCAGTTTACTGATGTTTGACAATATCAAAACCCTGTTTGGAACCCACCACAGCATAACAAATACCATAAAATCTTAAATTAGAAGACAACAAACTGTTTTCCGAGTTCTCCTCTAGGGAATCGTCTTGACGGCCTCTTAATTGCCAGAAAATGGCTTGATAAATCTTCCCAGATTGATGGACAGCTTTAATTACATCACTGATTATGATGGCTTCTTCCATTAAGTAATCATTAATGCTTCAGTTCAACAGCGAAACCTTTGCTCTTGTCTATAGATGGCCACACTTGCTGACTATCAATTACTCGAGTTTATAGAGGGGCCGTTGTGTCAGCTAAGACCCGGACGCTGCGGTCTGAGCAACAAGAGGAAGAACTCAGTCTGGTAAATATGTGTGAGGTTAGGCATATTTAGAGTCATTTGAAGCCCTGACCAACTGACTGGCCTGCTTTTCCACCGAGACGAGCTCCATCCATCCCTTTGGCCCCACTCACCGTTGCATTTTTACATGCAGCTCATGACATTAACGTTTTGGGACTGCCTCTGGCTTAAATGTGAGAGTTTTCTTTACGTAGGTCATAAAGAGAAGCAGTCTTTGTTTAAGTTTCAAAATAAAACCTCTTTCAGTGATCTCACAGATCTATTGACTCCACCTGTAAACATGGATTCACACCGGCCGTGGCAACTCTCAATCAAACAGAAACCCAAGTTTTTTTAATCTACACACAGACTTGGGTGTTCATTGAATGAACACTGAAAGTTCAACTAGCTGGACTTTTGACTGCTTGAATGTCAAACAGCTGGACTTTGACCAATCAGGGACTCCAATTTTAATTAGCAGTGACATGCAGTCAGTGAAGGCAGGTGAGGCGCAACCTCACCTGCAAAACAAAGCTTAAAAACATAAAGTAAAATGAACTGCAAATGAATGCATATAATTATATTGAAATTAAAATAAAAAATACAATATTATTTCTAGACCCATCTATTCTATGAATACTTTTCTGTGTGGGTTTTTAATGTTTCTTTGGGGAAAAAAATGGAAATTTATGAATTTCCTGGTTAAATACACAAGAAACCTGCTGGTGAAGTGCCACCATCCTCCCCTGCTTCCAGCTTTAGGTGGTGGACAAGCGCTATTACACAGTAGAAAAACAAAAGAAACCCCTCGCTGCTTGTCCGGTGCTGGTTGGTGTGAACACAAACTGACTGAATGCCCGTTCATGAAAACGCCTATAGCACATTCTTAAATGTACAATACATGCCCCGTGTGAACGTAGCATCACCAGGTGCCACCTATGGGTGCACTGCTGATGGAGCAGATTTTCTTTCCTTACAATAAAGCTGCAGCAGGTTAGCCTGAAGCTTTAATCAAATATTTAGCAGATGTGTTCTCTGCATACAAAGAGACTAAAGACAGAAATTGTGACTTACATGGAAGCTTTTACTGCAGCAGCACTTTAAAAGTAATTTAGTCACAAGGCTGCAAGAGAAAAAATTTTTTGGTAAGTAGCAATTATTGTCGGTTCGCACCAGAATTGTCCCTGATGACAGGAAATTAGGATCTTTGAACTACTGTAACTCTTTGACGGAGTCAAACCCCAGGGCTCCAAGGCCAGCATGCTACACGTGTTGGCTCCTTGTTTGCCAATCACACCTGATCCAGGTAATCAAAGGCAGATGAAGCAGGATGTCTTAAAAAGAAATCAGAATCAGCTGGTTTACACATTTGTGGAGCTGAAGTTCCGGTTTAAAAAGAGTTAAAGTATAGTGAGTTTTTGCCTCATAGCTTACTCATTTTATTTTAGTTTGACTTAAATTTTTAATTAAAAGGGGTTTTACACCAGCTCAAACCATACGTGTGATGTCATTAAAAGAGGTTTGGTAGGTCTTAAAGTTCCACTCTGATTATCTTTTTAATCTATTTGCAGCTCACGACTTTACCATTCCTAGTGTATGTTTTTTCATGATTTGTAAACAGAACTCTATCTAGAATTTTTAACCCTTGTGCTATCCTAGGCACTTTAACATTGGGAGTTGGGTCTTCTAGACGCACTAGCCCAGGGGTCGGCAACCCATCGCTTCGGAGCCACATGTGGCTCTTTCATCCATCTGTTGTGGCTCCCTGTGACTTTGGAAAATAATGAGGATTTTATAATAATTAAATTTTATTTTAGTTTGTTCATTTTTCATGGCATTTCAAAGGCGCTGATGGCTCCGTAGAAGCGCGAGCCACGTAAAAAACAGCTTCGTAATGAGCTCGTATTTATCGGGCGAGACCTGCAGAGCTGATAGCAGGAGGAGGCACGCGGGGCGGCTTCAATAAACACTCCGATCTTCTGCCGGGAACTTGACGTGCCGCGGGGCAGAGACTGATGACAGACTGAGAGTTCTCGCCAGCGTTGCCAGATAGTCACAGTTTTTCAGCCGAAAAGTCATCTGTTTTTGGCCAGACCCAGCCAAAAACCGCCCAACACAGCTTTTGTTGATGTTTTTTTTTCATACTGGACTGATAAAACAAAAGATTTTTCTAAATAAAAGATAGTTCAGAATAATAATAACGTGTACACTATTGAATATTTCTTCAGCGGGCCGCCTTCTTTCATTCATCTGCTTAACCCGCTCTATCCCCGCTATAACCTGCGTCCGGCTCTTTAATCCTTGTGCTGCGCTGGAGCGCCCTGACCACCGTATTTTGCGCTCTCTGTGTAGGACACACCGGGAGCGTGGGGGAAACAAATCTCAGCTGCAGAGGATGTGAACAGGTGAACAGGTAGAGAGGAAAAGCAGGTGGAGAGGCGGAGGAGGGGCTTTGGCTTCAAACTCTGTCAGAGATGCAAACACGGGCGTCAGATTCAGACGCAGCTTTCACTCCGGGAGTTGAAGCAGAGACTCTGGGATTTATGAACTCAAACATGGAAACATGATTACCAAGTAGATCTCTTCAAAATAATAAACCTGATCTCTCCACATTCTCAGTGTCTACCATGCATTGATGAACACATCGCTCCATGCAGCGATCAGACCAGAACCAGTAGCTCCTCCCACACGCGGCCGCGGTATCATCCTTTAAAGAACATAATGTGCATTTGCAGCGACGTATGCTTCAGACGATGTCCGATTGGCCAATCTACATGTCAATCAAGTCCCGTACTTCTCAGTGAGGATTTTGTTTGGCTGGTGGATTTTAAAGAAGTACTTTTTTTTTTTTTTTTAATCTTTTTAATCTACACTCATGTCATTGAAGATCGACCGGTCGATGCGATGGACGTAATGAGCACCTTTGAATAATATATACATGCATAATATATATAATGATGTCAAAACGGGTTGTGGCTCCGGGTGCTTTCTTTTTTATTAGGGGCGGTCCCAAATGGCTCTTTGAGTAAAAAAGGTTGCCGACCCCTGCACTAGACAGTGTTTAACCTTTTTTCTTCAATGATTTGTGATCTTCACTGGTGTCCATGGATTACATGAAATCTTTCCACATTTATCCACCTTTTTCATGGTAGGGAGAACACGTCAATGTAAGGGTGGAGTCATCTCAGATAGCACAAGGGATAATGCATGCATACTCCTGTCTTCTGTCATTTTCTTTTCGTGTTGTGCAGCACAGACGCTGACAGTGATTAATGGATGAGCACTCTGTAAAAACAACTGTAATGCATGTTTACAGCGCATATGCATCTGTGAATGCTGCAGCTATTGGTTCCTGCCTTTCATTTAAAAAAAAAAATAACAACAACTCAGCTCTTCAGTAATAAGATACGATAAGATAGTCCTTTATTCCGTCCCGCAATGAGGAAATTCCAATGATGCAGCAGCGAAATAGAGCAGGAAAGTATGTACAGGTCAAAAAGATTAAATATATTGGATATTTAAATGACTACAGTGTGGGAGAAATAATAATAATAAAAAAAAAAACTGCACAAGTGGTTATAATAATGCAATTAAAAATGAATAATGTAATGCAATAATGGTCATTAAGCTATTATCTGTTTCAGCTTTTATTATGTGTTAAGGTCAGCCACAGTGTTTGCATTCTTTCGACTATCATAACTCTTCGACCGTTTATGCAATTAATGTAATTCCAGGGGATTTTTGAGCAGAGAAAAAGTAGCCTTGGGCTGTTATGCAACATTTTACAGCGGTGAAATGCTAAAAAAAAGATAAAAGTGGTCAGAAAAAAATAAGAAAAAACAGGAGCTGATGGTATTCTGATAGGTATTCTGCATCGGTTGCTTCAGCAAACTTCCTATTCCCCACTATTTTTTACTTCACTTTCACAGTGAAGTATTTAAAGATCAATTCAAATATTTAATGGTTTGTACAAATGTTTAATGGCTTGTAAACATATGTATTGCATATACTGTGAAACCCATTGGGTCAGCTCAAAGAGTCTTTAGACAAATCAGGTTTATTTAAAATAAAAACACGTGGAGGATAAATTTAAACCAACTGGTGTGCTGCAGTTTGGAAAATTAAATCTAAGTCTCTTCTTAAACCAAGTGATTCACGAGCTGTTTTGACAGCCAAAGCCATTTTAAATTTACTTACCACTATTTCTCATTACAGGCGCCATTTTCTTCCGTGAAATCCCTACTTTTTTTTTTTTTTTTTTTTTTTTTTTTTTTTTTTTTTTTTTTGCTTGACTGTAACCAGCATCCTTCAGCTGAGGAAACCAAATCTGTTTGCATGGAGTGCAGGAGCACATTCCCTTCCGTGTCATTATCATTCTGTTTGCTTTCCTCCCACACGCAGCAGTGGGCAGGAAAGCTCATGTGGAACTTTGCTTTCCATCCATCTGTTTCGACACAAGTATGCTCTCGCTTAGGAACATATACAGCTCTCCAAACAGTTTTTTTTTTTTTCTCAAGTACTACTTAATGGATCGAGATTTAAATATTTGTGATGTGCTTGGAGAATAGCACCACTTAAGAGTAAACCGTTCCAGGGTCAAATCTGAATCTATACACTTGAATTGTTTGTTTCATATTGGTGGTTACTTGTCTTTTTTATTTTGTTTGATTGTGATTGTATTTAATGATACTCAGAAAAATAGGCGCAGAACCATTTGAGGATATTATCAAAGAAAAAAATTGGATGGTTGTTCACTTTGATATGACCAAGAACGGACCTGATATTCCTAAAAAAACTCCCCAAGTTCACATATTTTCTGAACCCGCTAAATTCCTGTTCTGGGTCATGGGGTTGCTGGAGCCTATACCAGCCACTGTTGGGTGCAACGTGGACAGGTCACCAGTCCATCACTGGCCCACACAGAGACAATAAACTAGTACACAACTGTATTCACATCTAATTGACAATGTAAAGTCAACAAGTAACATATGATATATATTTTTTTCAATTGTGGTAGGAAACCAGAGTGCCCAGAGAAAACCATGGATGCACAGGAGAACATGCAAACTCCGCACAGAAAGGATCCAGCAGAGGTTTAAACTAGAGTCTGACAAGCAAAATAACAAATGTATGTAAAATAGATAAGTTCAAAGCTATTTCCAAAGCATATGGGGCTAAAAACAACTAAATCATCAGCATACATAAGGTGGTTAACTTTAAAACCCCCAACCAAACCAACCAGTTGTACAGTACATGCATTTAGTTTTACTTGACAAATCATCAACATAAACATTAAATAACAGCAGGAACAATATGCCCCTTTGCCTAACTCCATTGCTCACCCCAAAGGAACATTTTATTTATTTTTATTTTAAAAACACAGAATAGCAAAACCAGTTTTGGCATTGTTTTGGCCAACTACTGGCAGATAATGCAATATGTGTGAAAGGACTTTGCTCATCGTTGTTCCTTGTTTTTTGTGGTTTGTTCTGTCTCTGTGACATTTGCTTTGGGAAGCTAAAAGTGCTCCAATACTGGCATCTTCAGCTGCTTGGAAGTTCTTACACCTCCACATAGTGGTCACTAACCCATGACACTTTAAGAAATCACAAGAAACACTGCTGTGCCAAACTGGTTTTAGTTAAAAAAATAAATAAAAGAAATACTGCAGAGTAGCTACAAAAAAAGAGGGGAAAGTGCAACAGGAAGAAAAGCCTTCATACTCTTTGAAACCAACAAACCACAAGTGCAGTCTGAGATCCATCTATGGGAAATTGGTAAAAACTATTAGTCCAAAAGTGAATGCAGCATCCATGTACTCCTGCTGGTGTTCTGGTGCTTGCTGTTTCTGACACTCTTTTTGTTTTATTCTAAAAAAATGAGACTCAGCAGCATATTTGTAGTGTAGAAAATATCTTCAAGCAAAGGCAATTGTAAGTCATAATGATAGCATTGTGTTCCTGCCTTTCCTTGACCTCTTTTGAGATCAAACCAAAGATATTTTGTTTTATCTCCAAAGCACACATTCAGATTAGACATTTAAAGAAAAAAAAAATCAAATACTTGAATGTCAAAACCTGAAAGCAAAAGCAGGAATTGATATATGGCCGTACCAGTCTCTTCTACAATCTATGTGAAGGAAAGAGGTAAGGAAGACACCTGGGGATTTCTTCCTGACATAACTATTCAGGCGTTAAATACATCTGTGGGAGGATAGAACCTAAAATCCCTTTGAAATGTGAATGCAGGGGCAAAACAGCAAGGCTTTTTTCTTTTTATTTTATTAAACAAAAGTCTTGTATTTGTCATCTTGTCAAGGATGGGATGAAGGAGCATCAGTGACCATCTAGGAGGTGGTTTTAGAAAGAGACGTGGACTGAAAGTTGTCTTTTGAAGCATTCCCACTTGTCTTTTAATTATGATTATACCATTTTCTGGGAAAATCAAAAGCCTTTGACCTTCCCCTCCCCATTGCTGAGAACTCTCTGTTGACACTCTCTCTCACTAGCCGACAGCCCCTCCTAACCCCAACCTGACATTAGCAGTGCAACAAAAATGGCGAGCAATTTTGGAGCTGTCCAGTCGTACAGTTTAGATCCACATTCCAGCTCAGATGGGGAAAACAAAGATGTTCATGGATCTATTTGTCAACAAGTGGATGCATCAGAATGGAGCATTTTTTCATCTTGTCCTGATTCACAATGATGTGAACAAAGAAACACTCATTTTCTTCATATATGTCCTCCATGATCAGAAAAATGCCATGTTAAAGACGCCAATTTCATCAGAGTGGGTCTTTATCACAAAATCCTTTTCCAATAAAGATAATTCAGAGAGAGCCAATTGAGCTTCTTTAATATAAAGCTTAATTAGTATAAAGGCAAAAGACTGTTTAGTAAGGCTGGGTTTATAAAATTCGATCTGAATAGGAAGTAACCATTTGTGGTTTTCTGGTTTATTCACCAATAAACTTTACAGTATATGAACTGTATCAGATTAACATAAGTATTAATATGAATATCTTTAATATATTATTATTGTATATCTATACAAATATGTCTTAATGGATAAACAGTGTAAATTCTAAATAGAATAGAATAGAGTGGATGGAAAGAAATCATGAATCGAATTGATCCAGGTGAATTGAATCTGCCATGGCTGACAACGAACATAGACCCAGATGCTGAAACCCAAAAAGATCACGCTCAAAGCCTGTAGGCTATGAAGGATTTTATTGCTCTTGAGGATGAACGGGAATCCATGGAGTTGGAGTTCCGCGGGAGGCTGAGACGAGGAGCTGACCGGGAGGTAAGTATCCCTCTTATGGTAGTGGAGTTTTTTTGAGGTTTGGTCTCGGAGATCTGGCGGAGCGTTGGTGGAGTGTGGCTCGTGGCTCGGCGAGGCTGGAGGGCTTGGCGTGGTGATGACTGGAGTGATCAAGGCAGAAACTGGACCCAGGCAGGCGCTTGGTTGCTGAGATTTGCCCTAAAGACAGGAATGACAACTTGAGTCAAGAGTTCAGGCGTACTCAGAGGTTCACTAGAAAACGAGGAGCATCAGACCAGGTACTTCACCATAGTTGGCAACAAACTGTCGATGAATACTGGAAACCGGCCATCTGATATATTGCGGGGTTGATGGTGGAAGTGCCAGCAGCTGGGTCCAATCAGTGGAAGCCAAGGGAGGGGGGAGAGGACTCCCAGGGGTACCATGACAGAATCGAATCGATTCTGGAAATTATTGGTGATACCCAGCCCTACTGTTTAGTTAATCTGAAGTCAAAACTCTGAGAAGATAACGTGCTTTGGCAAAAATAAATAATCAGTTATCAGAAAACATCCTTAGATTTGCTGTAAATTTAGAAGCTGAAATAAGTGAGTCTTTTTTTTTCACCTAGAGTTCTTTTTTGTTCTCCTCTCAATGCATCTGTCACCATGGAATGCTTGTGCAATAAAGACCCTGTCTGCATTCTTCCAGCTGCACCTTCATGAGCTGCTAATGGCATGGTTCAGTAAAAAGCTGCTGAACAGCTGCTTGGCATGTAATTGTTTCTCACTGCAATTATGGTCAGCAACAGCGGCAATAGTGAAGCAAGGTACGAGGCGCACCGAGACTAATACCAGTAATTATTCTGTGGAAAGGACATCAGCTCTGCTGGAGGCAAACCGAGCCGTACCGCAGACGACGAGTTCGGAAGAAGCAGTTTCAGTTTCTCTGCTGTCAATATTAAGCTTTTAGCTGTTCACCAGCAATCTGCCAGATGCCAACAGCAATCATAAAATCAGTAATAAACTTTCATATCTCTTCTATTATTCTTCACTTCATCAACACAAAGGCCCCTTAATACTATCAATAACAAAAACTATTAAAACTTGGCCATTGGTAGGCAATCAAAGCTAAATGACTCAGTCACAGAGTAAACTGATTACATTTACAATAACTTAATAGATATAAATAATATCTTATAGCTAATTAAAACATGGCTCCATCACTATTAAAAGCTATGGGATTTGGGCTCGTTTCAAGAGTGAAAGTGTGACCCGGCTATGTCAAAATAGAGCAGCCACATAGTTTTGTTTTATTGACCTTCAGTTCAATTTGGAGTTTAAACTTTTAGTGACTGTTTTGGAAGTACCGGTATTCACTTTTTGAAAGAGTATTTTGGTCTGTTGAATCTTATCTGAGATCCATCTAAACCAAGTGTTTGATGTCATATACATTTACATTTACTATTTAGTATAGCACACAATCAGTTAGAAAAATTTTGTTTAAATTCTGTCATCTGTTATCAGAACAGCTCTGGATTGCCCTAATTCAAGTGTTTCTTTAACCATTTAGAAAATCAAACTCATAATTTGATTTTATAGTAAAAAATAAAAACTTTTTTGTACATATTTTTAAAAACAAGTTTTTTACAGAACAGAAAAGACTTTGTTGTAACTGCCAGCAGCAGTTAAATTGTGGGTGGTTCCAAAACCAGTGCACAGGGCAATAGTGAGTAAAAAAAAAAAAAAAACACAAGACATATATAATTGTTTAAAAAAATGAACTCCAAAAATGATATACAGCTATATACTGAAATTCTCAATTAAAAATTCAATTAAAAAATGCTTTAATCTTCTTCTTCAAACTGGGATTTGTTTCTGAAGAGGAGTGTGCAGGCAGGTTGGAATGGGTGGACAAAGGTGATGACGTGTGACTCCAGAGTGTCATAAAGGTTGTGGTGAGAGCAGCCATGCTGTTGGTCTAGAGACAAGAGGCAGAGAGAATCAGGAGTAAATTCATCAGAGGAAGAGGTCATGGTGGATTTAAATGCAGGGAAGCAGATGGAGATGTTTAGAGATGAGGAAGAACAGTGATGATGCTTAAAAGGGTGGAGCGACCACGAGGAAGACCAAAGAGGAGGTTTCTGAGAGTGATTCAACCAGGAGAATACTAATGGAAACTTTAGATAGAGGTAGAGGATTGTTAACCTGTACAGGAAGCAGTCAAAAGAATAAGAAGAGTGGAATTTCAAAGTAAGATTGTGTGAATGAAAGACAAAGCAATAGTAATGAATAGCAAATAGGGCGGCAGTGGCTCAGGAGGTTGAGCAGGTCATAGAAAGGGTCGGCGGTTCGATCCCTGCTCCCCCCAGTCAACTGTCGTTGTGTCCTTGGGCAAGACACTTTTCCCTCCAGTGCAGCTCCACTGGTGTGTGAATGCGTATGAATGTCCCGGTGATGGTCAGAGGGACCGTAGGCGCGAACTGGCAGCCACGGCTTTACCATCCCCACGTGTACATTAGGAGTGACTGAATAATGGACACATTCTGGCGTCTGGAAAAGCGCAGATAAAGCAAATCCATTATCAATATTATTATTAACTTTACCAAATCCTCTGAGTGATGCACTCTGTTTGGTTGACTACCCCTCATCCCCCCCCCCCCCCCCCCCGGTTCCATTATCGGAAACAGATCAGTTTTGACACAAGTTTCTTGCAAGGAATTTGTCAGAAGTCAGGGTGCAGTTGTAGCGCACAAGATTTGCACCCACAGGTTCGAGCCACGCAGCAGCACATTTGAGCAGTTGCAATCACAGATTTGACTTTGTACCTCTAAATGAACACATGCAAATGGGAAGTTGTCAGTTGTAATTTGGTTTGTCAAACTTTATGTAATGAGGGCATTTGTGTAGGAACTAATGTGATGGTGGTGGACGTCCAGGGGGACGATATAGAAGGACGGACTGAGAGTGAGCTGCATGTAATAAGCTAAGAGAGTGTTAATAAAGCTTCAGTTGAACAGCTACGAAGGACTCCTGAATCATTGGTTACGACGTGCCTGCTCAGACATAATAGTACATGGTGTCAGAAGTCAAGAAACCCGTCTCAGGGAGAGATCGGAAGACGACGCAGCAGAAATCCAGACGCTATTATTGCCGCTAGCCGAGAGAAGCTAACTACTACGAGGTAATAAGCTAACGGGACGCTACGTCAGTCAAGTGAAACGTAAAATGATGGATTCCCTGTTCTCAATCAACCCACCGGAAAATTTTGACTTTGGTGACTACTCATCATGGCCCAATTGGATCCGCCGCTTCGAAAGGTTTCGTGTTGCGGCAGGACTGGATGCCAAAGATGAAAAGTATCAAGTTAACTCCTTAGTGTACGCAATGGGCGATAAAGCAGACGATATTCTGAGCACGCTCGGGCTGAGTGAGGATGAACTCAAAACGTACAAGAGTGTGAAAGAAGCCTTTCATAAGCACTTTATAGGCAAACAAAATGTCATTTATGAGAGAGCACGTTTCAACAGAAGAAGCCAAGAACCAGGGGAGTCAGCTGAATCCTTCATAACTGCAGTCTACAAGTT
The DNA here is from genome assembly GCA_037389245.1 of Oryzias sinensis. Classification (NCBI taxonomy): domain Eukaryota; kingdom Metazoa; phylum Chordata; class Actinopteri; order Beloniformes; family Adrianichthyidae; genus Oryzias; species Oryzias sinensis. Next base: position 8,668,919 of record CM074510.1, on the reverse strand, counting down.
AGCAGAAAACTGCCAGTATGGGCCACTGCAGGACGAAATGATAAGAGATAGGCTAGTGGTGGGAACACAGTACCAAGGCCTGTCAGAAAAACTGCAGATGGATAGTGGATTAACACTGGAAAAGGCAGTGCAACAGATAAGACAGCACGAAGAGATAAAGAAACAACAACCAGTAGTGAGAGAAACAAACCTTAAGGACACGACAGAAGCTAACGTGGACATATTAAAGTTTAAGAAAAAGACTTTCAGAGACTATAAGTCACGAAAACCCTTTGAGACAAAGAGTCAGAGTGAACATCAAAAAGACTACAAGCAATGTGGGCGCTGTGGCAGATCACCTGCACACTCCAAAAACATTTGTGCTGCGCGTGACGCTACATGCAGGAAATGTCAGAAAAAGGGACATTTTGCAGCAGTGTGCAGATCGAGCAGAATTGGAGCAGTTCTTGAAGATGAGGACAACACACTGTTTCTTGGAGCAGTTTCAGCCGGAACACAGCCTGATAACTGGAAAAAAACACTGGAGGTAAACGGCAAAAATGTAACTTTCAAACTGGATACAGGAGCAGATGTGACGGTGATACCAGCTGCCACCTACTCAAAAGACCTACATGGCCCGCTCACCAAGGCAGACAAAACCCTGTGTGGCCCCAGTGGAGAAGCCCTGAAAGTGAAAGGTCGGTTTGATGCAGTCATAAAATACAAAGACAGGATAACAACGCAGCCAGTGTATGTCGTACAGAGACTGTCCAACCCTCTGCTGGGCTTTCCAGCTATTTCAGCATTGGGCCTGCTGCACCTCGTCGACAACGTTAAAGAACTTGAGACTGACATGAAAAAACTGTACCCCAGAGTGTTCACAGGGCTGGGCCTCCTAAAGGGGGAGTACAAGATAAAACTCAAAGAAGGTGCTAAACCTTATGCTTTGTCGCTGCCCAGACGAGTCCCTTTGCCCTTATACGACAAAGTAAAGACAGAGTTGGAAAGAATGGAGAAGATGGGAGTTATTGAGGCCATCGAGGAACCAACAGAGTGGTGCGCTGGGATGGTGGTAGCCCCTAAGCCCAATGAAAAGGTCAGGATCTGCTCAGACATGACTCACCTGAATGAATATGTTTGCAGGGAGCGCCACATACTGCCGGCTGTGGATGAAACGTTGGCAAAGTTTGCAGGTGCAACAGTCTTCACAAAACTGGATGCTACAGCTGGATTTTGGCAAGTACCTTTACACCCAGATTCAGTTCCTTTAACTACATTCATCACCCCGTTTGGCCGGTACTGTTATAAAAGATTGCCGTTTGGAATCTCATCTGCACCAGAACACTTTCAAAAGAGACTAACTCAAATGCTGTCAGGCCTGGAAGGAACCGTGTGTCATGCAGATGACATATTAGTGTTCGGGTCCACTAGGGAACAGCACGATAAAAGACTGCACAAAGTGTTAGAGCGTCTTCAGCAGGAAGGACTGACTCTTAACAATGACAAGTGCCATTTTGCTGTAGAAAAAGTCATGTTTCTGGGTCACATCGTCTCGGCGCAGGGTATTGAAGCAGACCCGGGGAAAATCCGAGCGATCACAGAGATGCCGACACCCAAAGATGCTGCTGATGTGAAAAGATTTGTGGGCATGGTGAACTATGTTGGAAAGTTCTCTCCACGTGTCGCTGAACTCACACAGCCCTTAAGAGAGCTCCTTAGAGCAGACTCCAGCTGGGAGTGGGGAACAGCACAACAGCGGGCTTTTGACGAACTACGCCAGGAATTGAGTTCACCCACAGTTCTCGCCCAGTACTGTCTAAACAGAGAGACCAAAGTTGCAGCAGATGCATCCTCATTTGGATTAGGGGGAGTCTTATCCCAAAAACAACCAACGGGTGAATGGCGTCCTGTGGCCTTCATTTCACGCAGCATGACAAATGCAGAGTGCAGATATGCCCAGATTGAAAAAGAGGCACTCGCACTAACGTGGGCGTGTGAGCGATTTCAGTCTTACCTGGTAGGAATGGACTTCTTGATCCAAACTGATCATAAGCCTCTCATTTCCTTACTAGGCAGCAGAGCTCTTGATGACCTGCCAGCTCGTATTCTAAGATTTAGGTTACGACTACTCCGTTTTACATACAAAATCGAACACGTTCCAGGGAAAAATTTGATCACGGCAGATGCACTGTCCAGGGCACCCATCCAAGCTCCACCCACAATGCAGGATAAGCAGTTGGAAGAAGATGTGTGTGTCTCTATCAATCAAATTTTGCAACAGTTGCCAGCATCTGAAAGTAAACTAACACAAATCAGAAGGGCACAGGAAATGGACTCTACATGCGAAAAACTAAAACATTTAGTACAATCAGGGTGGCCTACAAGCAGAAAAGCACTTCCACCAGAGCTTCAAGTGTACTGGCAGTACCACCAAGACCTACTTGTTGCGGATGGACTATTAATGAAAAATGAAAGACTTGTCATTCCAGTCAATATGCAAGAGGAAATGCTTGAAAAAGTGCATGAAGGTCACCAGGGCATGACAAAATGCATCGCCAGAGCACAACAGTCCATTTGGTGGCCCGGTTTGACCAAACAAATCAAAAACACAGTTGAAAACTGCTCAGTGTGTGCGCAGGAGGTTCATGTGGCTCCAGAGCCTCTCATGACAACGCCACTTCCTAGTAGACCATGGCAGCGAGTTGCAGCCGATCTTTTCCAGTGGAATCGCGCCATGTATCTGATAGTAGTGGATTATTTTTCCCGATACATTGAGGTGGCAAGCCTTACCACTACTACTGCAGTCCCAGTTATTAACAAACTGAAGGCAATTTTTGCGCGGCACGGGGTTCCTGAAATCCTGATTACAGATAACGGCCCTCAGTTTTCGGCAGCAGAGTTTGCGGCATTTGCTACAGACTATGATTTCAGCCATGTGACCTCAAGCCCCCACTACCCTCAAAGCAACGGGGAGGCAGAAAGGGCTGTGAGGACCATCAAAGCCCTCCTGAAGAAGGGGGACGATCCACACAAAGCTCTGATGGCATACAGAGCCACACCTTTGGCGCACGGCTCCTCACCCGCACAGCTGCTGATGGGTCGTAACATCAGGACACCGTTGCCTGTCGGTAAAGAGAAACTTCAACCAAAGTGGCCAAACCTTCTACTTTTCCGGAGCAAAGACCAAGACCACAAACAGAAACAAGCTTTCTGGTTCAACAAAAGACACAAAGTTCAAACAAAACTAGAGCTCAGACCAGGACAACAGGTCTGGGTGAAGAACGCCAATAGTCACGGCACGGTCAGCGGCCCAGCCAACACCCCGCGTTCCTATAACATTGATATGCCATCTGGACGCCTCAGGAGAAACAGATCCCAGATCAGAGTGATTCCAGAGGGCTCCACAGTTACGAGGTCGGGGAGGGTTGTTCGCCCCCCGCGGAGACTAAATTTGTAGACACTGTTCAGTTTAGGAAACTGTGGTTCACAGGGCACAATAATCCCTGCACAGTTTTGAGGGACACAGGTTGTCACCTCTAGACAGATTGGTTTCAGAGAAAAAAAAAAAAAAAAAAAAAAAAAGGAGAAATGATGTTGAAGAATGGAAATATTATAAATAATATTGCATCGTTAAAAGAACTGTATGGTTTATTGAAGAAATTGTTTACAGTTAAGTAATGCATCTTAAGAATGGTTTAAAGTTAAAAGATTAAGAAGAAACACATTCTAAGCTAAAAGGAGGGAGATGTAATGAGGGCATTTGTGTAGGAACTAATGTGATGGTGGTGGACGTCCAGGGGGACGATATAGAAGGACGGACTGAGAGTGAGCTGCATGTAATAAGCTAAGAGAGTGTTAATAAAGCTTCAGTTGAACAGCTACGAAGGACTCCTGAATCATTGGTTACGACGTGCCTGCTCAGACATAATAGTACACTTTACAGCAGAAGAGTTTTTCACACAGATGCAGATTTTTTGCGTGCAGGTTCTCACACCAAATCTACAAGTGCATTCTTTTTGGAACATATTTACCTTCATAATCTTATCATTAAATCCGAGGTCACATGTGACATGTTGAGTCCTCACCTGTGGTTTAGTTCAGTTAAAAATGAAACACATACTGCATACTAATATACAAGAAAAAAACCTACTGAATCCTATTTATTTACAAAAAACAACAATACATTTTTTAAATTAAATCTAAATAAAAAATGTAAATATAAAAGTTAAAAATGTCTAATGTACAAGTTAAATTTAAATAATCTAAAGATATGCTGTAATTACAAATATAGTTACACTAAAATTTAGACGTAAATGAAAACTTTTAACTTCCCAGGGGATATAAAATTTAAATATAAGTGGTGAATACAAAATGTAAATATTTATTGGAGCACAGCCATTGACAGGGTCTATAAGCCATAAGCAACATCCACAAAACTGCACTGCAGCAGAGGAAAAAACACATCTAGATCTCTGTTCACGTACAACAAAAAATAATTGGAGCTCTATTGGCATTGAATTAGTAGAACTTTAGTTTTTTTTTTTTTTCTGTCTAGCAGCTGAGCTAGAAAAACTAAAACTTGGGGAGGCTGTAATTCTGCACCACATTGAGGTGAAATTTAACTATAGATCAACTTATTCACTACTATTTAGCTTTTACTTTAAAGGATGTTTACTGTAATTATGCATCTTTCATCTTTCCCCACTATAATTAAATGAAATGATTGCAGTAATGTTAATATTTAAGACTGGATCAATAGGACAAAACAAAAAACCGGTCTGGGATGTTGCTTCTTTTCTGTTTGCTGTTTTTTTTACTCTGTAATAGGACTCACACAGGACACATGCCTCTGTGCTTAAAAAGCCTTGATTATGTTTGTATACATTTACACGATGAGTTGCAGCAGAAGAAACCGCTTATATCCATACGCACTGCTGCATCTCGATTGTATAAAAACAAAAACAGGTTTTATATAAATATATATATAATTTAATCTGTGCTTCTTAGACTATTTGTTCATTAGAAATCCGGTCCACGTCCAAGTGTCACTGTCTCTTTAAGGAGATCTGCTGGAAAGAGCAGTTGGGAAACTGGGCTTAATTAATTCTGATCAATCTCTGGAGCAAAATTAGAAAAAGTGTTCATTTAGACTGAAATCCTCCTCATTATTGTCAGTAGTTGGTGCTTGTTAATGATGCATGAAATGGGCGAGGATTTTTTTGGGGTCAGCGTAAATCCTGGGTGTAATGAGCCAGAGACGCCACAAGATGGAGAAAGAGCTCTTCTCTGGTTTGCCTTGGAAGCAGCAAAGATGAAATATGATGATATCTTATAATATAATGTTCATTTAAGAAGTGTTGGTTTCTTATATTGTGTTTGAAACACCAAATATCTTTCACATGCAGATTCTCTATAAGAAAGTAATAAATTCATTGACTTTTCTCTTGCTACCTGAAGCTTTCTATTATTTAGTTCACTATAAAAAAAAAAATACAGTTGCAATTCCCTCCAATATTGTAACTTTTTGAGATCCAGACCTGGGAGAGCTTTTACAAGTCATAAAAATCACTGAAGACTTATTACACAGCTGGGATGCAGAAGTCGCTGGATCCCTTGGGTTGCCAGATCTCTTAACATCAGAGAGAAAGTGGGGCCTGTTTTACAGACTGACAATGCTGTGTGTGCGCTTTCATGAGTGTGGAGGGGGAGGGAGGATTAAGAGAAGAGTGCGGAGAAATCTCCAGCTGTAAACATCATGACAGCCACTGCAGCAGTAAAACTGGGTGGAAGGCCTGTTCTCCCACAGCTTGGACTCCGCTGCAGAGAAATAAAGTAGCAGATCAAAACCCCCTTAATCAGTTTTTATTAGGTCCTGATGCATTCTGATCTGCATGCAGCAGAAAAGAGGCTTTACAGTTAATGTGTGGATTGCTTATCAAATGCTGAATAGGTACAAATTTGATTACATACGTAAAATTGCTTGTCTTTCTTGGCAAAATGCTTGTTCTGCATGTTTTAGAGTAGAATACATTATGTTTAATAAAGCCTCAATAAAATATTCTTCATAGTTACCATAAATAATATATGTACAATATATGACCAATAAATAATATAGCTTCATAATGATTTTAAAAAGAAATGTGTGAAGAAAACTATCCATACATAAAACATAAGGTTTTCTTTTTTATTTACTGAAATGATGTAAAGTATTTAAAATAAAATGGTGAGAAAATGTCATAATTCTTGTATCTTCCATCCATGCTGATTCATTTTCCGCACCGCTCTGTTATATTTGGACTACATTGAACAAAAGCCAACAAACAAATCCCCCAACCAGTTTGTAACATCCTAATAAGATTTGGTTTGCAGTACCTGTACGCTGATTGAATGTCATAGAGAAGTGAGCGCAACCATCACAGATGGCCTCGCCAAACACACATCTGCGTGAATTAGAGCCGCGACACCTGGAGATTTCTCGTTCCCGGCCCCAAACCACAACCTGATTGCCCGGCGTGTGTTGGAAGCTGCATTTAGCAGTCTGCGGTACACCTTCAGCTGGTGCTGGCAAGTTTTACAAGCGAGCCTACTGACAACTCCCTATGGGCGTAATGAGAGCTGTAAATAATGCTGTAATTGGTCTGAATTATTTTGTAATTGCTGCTAGTGCTGCAGTTGAGAACATTTTGGAAGAGCCTTGAACTGTCCTTTACAACACTCTAACTCCTTTATAAGAATTACTCTATAAAGGTGTCTTTTTTTATTAAATAAAATGAAATCCTAGCTTTTTTGGGGAGTAGTGCATCCCACACTTCTGCAACAAAAACTTACCCAACTGTGGAGTTTCCGGCAGGATTCAAAAACCAACAGTTTTTGCATATTTCTCACTTAAATCACGGTTTAAGTCGTTTTAAGTTGTTCTAGTCATTCGTAAAGTGCATATCCTGGCTCCTTACTGACATATTCTTCATGAACAGGGTATGCATGATGTGACACACAAGTACCCTTTGGATCCCACACAAACTGCGCTCTGATTGTCTTATTTCCTCATTTCTAACAGGCTGCACACAAACAGTGCACACATTCATCACTTTAACGGTTCTAACAGACACAGTGCAAATGGTTTTGAGGGGTAAACATTTTAAAAATCACTGTGTTGTGCCTGCCTCTCATTTACTTTACCCTTATGTGCATCTTAAGTGTTTGCTACGACCTGTCGCCCGCACCATGCCCGTAAGAAAAATGTACATGAACATTTGCCCTATGGGCTTACCGATCCACCTGGCTTTCCAACAGGCCACGTGTGGACCCAGTACAGGTTAGCCCATATTTTACCCGCAGACAGTCCGTAACCACCTGAAAGGGCAATTGAGACCAAGGCTTAAACATAACAACTGGTTGTGTGAAACAACTGTTCATAAGGAGTATTTTTACTGCTTGTACGTTGGGAAATCTTGGTCCAACATTTCTGAGCATCTTTTAGCCCTTGTGCTATCATAGATGACCCCACCCTTACATTGACGTGTTCTCCCTGCCATGACAAAGGTGGATAAAGGTGGAAAGATTTCATGTAATCCATGGACATGGTTTGGATGACCCAACTCCCAATGTTAAAGTGCCTAGGATAGCACAAGGGGTTATAATGTTTTACCTTTGGCAGACAAAAGAACACATTTTTCAAGAAATAATAAATATTTTCCTGATTTTTTCCTACCCGGAAGTCAGACCACTCAATCTCTGAGGTCCCGGCTTTCTTTCCTTATGGGTGCCGCCCATTTCATGACAACAACCTAGAGTCGGCCTCGGCAGCGTGTCACGAAAACAAACAAGAATCCAAACTTTTGCAAAAAAATTGGGACATTTGAAATCATTTGAAGGTGGTTCCAACTCTGTTGCGCTGTCAGTTTAGTGCAAACAAGAGAAAAGATTGTTCCCCTCACCAAACCCGTTTTTTAGTCTATGCCTACTGGTTCTTAAAAAAGACGCTTTGGAGCCCTTAGCAACAGTTGATCCAATGTGTCCCACTTCTAAAACTGGCTTTGAGTCACATATTGAATTTTCAAGATGAAGTTGCATTTTTGACTCAAAATAAAAAGCAATACTCAAAATGCTTTTTCATTTTATACTTCAACACAGCTTTTTCTGTCACTTAATTAAAATGATATAGAAATGGTATTTGACATTTCATTTTCAAAAAGTTCTCTGATAATGTGTATCATAATCATTTAGAAATGTCTAATCTGACAATTAAAATGGATTAACAGAAATGCTTTTTCATTTTCAAAATGTAGCTGCATCAAATGACTCAAATTAAAATGAAAAAGCAATATTTCCAAATGTTTTTTCATTTTATACCTAAACCGCTTATTTCTGTGTCATAATTAAAACTTAAAATGCAAAGAGGGGGATTGTGATTGTATTTTAACATCCAATTCTCACAAACTTTTGTCACAATATTCATTTAGAAAAAGGAAATAGCAGAGGATATGTGGCTGTATGGACGTCACCGTTTCTGTAACCGCTGCTGACTGACACACACACGCCAATTCAAGAGCAGACTGTGTTAGCGCTAAGAGACGGCGGTTTCAGATGGTTAGAACTTCGATGAGTTTCACAGCTTTCGGTGACTAAGTAGCTGCATGTCCTCTGCGTGTCCTCCCGACGACCGCGACGTTTTTTCTTCTTCAGACCGAAGGCCTTCTTCGCACAGCGGAGTCGGTGCCTCCGACGATCGCTGAAGGCGGAACTGCCGCCGCGATCTGAGAAACCATCATATGAATTTGTGTTTCAGTGGTGTCCAGAACAAAAAGACTGATGTAATTCCTGTGATATTTACACATTTATTTGCAGTTTTCACGGTGAATCTCCTGCTGTTTGATGACGTTGAGCCCCATCAACAGATAGCAGATTTCTCACGCAACTTTGCTGGTTGACCAAAACACTTCACCAGCGCCAAGCTGCAGGAGACTATTTATCTTCATAATGTGCTTTTATTGCAGTTATGATAATATTTTACGCCTGCTCTGCTCGACCATGTTTTTAACCGTGCGGTCAGACGACGCCAAAGTTGATTAACATTCACAGCTTCTGATTTGGCGAGGGAGCTAAAGGAACATTCTTCAGCATTTTTCACATTAAGACACGTGAATCCCGTTCAACAACCGGCTGACCTGGCCCACTGGCCTGTCAAACCTGATTCCTGGATCTTTAACAAATCAAACAGCAAATCATGAAGCTGCAGATAAATGTAAATATCTGGGAATTACATCAGTCTTATTTGTTCTGGACACCACCGGAAACACAAATTCATATCATGGTTTCAGATCAGCAGCATTTCGCTTCAGCTTTATCGCCGGAGTCATACGCTGCGCGCACGGCAGCTGGCGGTCTGAAGAAAAAGCTTGTCCACAAAAGCGCCAGAGGAGGTGATCGCATGACATGGATGCAGCTACTTTAGTCCTGAGAAGCTGTGAAACTCATCGCAGTTCACAACCATCACAAACCCCGTCCTGCCGCAACACAGTCTGCCTCAGGCGCGTGTGTGCCGTCAGCAGCCGACACACAGAGAGAGCAGACGCCATCGCCCCGCCCCTCTAATGCTGAAATGAATATCAGACAAGTTATGCTGGGTGATGTTAAAATGCAAATGGTCTCTTTGCATTTTCATTTTAATTATGACACAGAATGTTGTGTTTAGGTATAAAATGAAAAGCAGATTTGGAATATTGCTTTTTCTTTTTAATTTTGAGTCATTTGATGCAGTTACATTTTGAAAAATGAAAAAGCATTTCTGTTAATCCATTTTAATTGTCAAATTAGACATTTCTAAATGAATTTTGCTACACATTTGGCCAGGACCTTTTGAAAATGAAATGTCAAATACCATTTTATAATTTTAATTATGACAGAAAGTTGTGTTGAAGTATAAAAATGAAAAGCATTTTAGCATTGTTTTTTCTTTTTAATTTTGAGTCAGAAAAAATGCAGTCATTTTGAAAACTAAAAGCATTTTTATTAATCCATTTGAATGTCAATTAGACATTTCTAAATGAATTATGCTACACATTTACTAGAGTAATTCGCCTTTGAAAATGAAATGTCAAATACCATTTTAATTTTAATTAAGTGACAGAATAAGCTGTGTTGAGGAAGGAAATGAAAAAGCATTTTGGTGGATTCCTTTTTCATTTTATTTTTGAGTCAAAAATGAAGCCATTTTTGAAATTAAAAGCATTTCTGGTTTTGACTTTGCTTTTTATTTATGCTACATGAACGCCTATAGTTTGCCCCCATCTCAATGCAATAATGTCATTTTTACGGTCATCGACGCTTTCTCCAAAAACTTTCCAGTTTATCCTCTTCCCCAGCTGCCTACTGCCCTCCTAGACTGAAGACAACCTGCATCCACCATGTTTTATGCCACCATGGTATTCCTGTTGACATTGTCTTTGGCCAGTTTGTTCTTCATGATCAGAACACGAGACGGACCCAGATGCTGAAACCCTGAAGGAGGAGCACTGACAGAGGCACCATGACAATCCGTGTATGTAACCCCTTGTGCTATCTAGATGACTCTACCTTGATATTGACGCAGTTCTCCTCTACCATGACAAAAGGCGATAAAGGTCAAAGATTTCATGTAATCCATGGACACCAGTGAAGATCACAAATCATTGAATAAAAAGGTTCAGCGTGACTGTCTAGTGGGTCTAGATGACTAACTCCTCAATGTTAAAGTGCCTAGATAGCACAAGGGGTTATAATGTTTTACCTTTGGCAGACAAAAGAACACATTTTTCAAGAAATAATAAATATTTTCCTGATTTTTTCCTACCCGGAAGTCAGACGACTGACCGAGGCCCCCGGCTTTCCTTATGGTGTCACCCATTTCATGACAACAACCCAGAGTCGCCCTGCAGTGTCACGAAAACAAACAAGAATCCAAACTTTTGCAAAAAAATTGGGACATTTGAAATCATTTGAAGGTGGTTCCAACTCTGTAGTCGCTTGCCGCTTAGTGCAAACAAGAGAAAAGAAACCCGCTTTTAAATCTATGCCTACTGGTTCTTAAAAAAGACGCTTTGGAGCCCTTTAGCAACAGTTGATCCAATGTGTCCCACTTCTAAAACTGGCTTTGAGTCACATATTGGGCTCAATTGTTTTGTATCGTCTGCTGTCCAAAGAGACAAAGGGAAGAATTCATGGTGGTAAAGAATATTAACACTGCTCAAGTGGAGTTGTCCATCTCACAGTCCAACTGCAATAAAAGAGGAGGTTGTGTGAGGCCAAACGATTAAAACGTACTGTTTTTTGCTCCTACATCCTTGAGGAGGAGCAGCACGTTGGCTCATTTTATCAGATTTAATCAGCTTGTTGTGCAGTCTAGACAGACGGTATGAAACTGAGCTTCAAAAGCCCATTAGTTAAAAGTTAATCCATTGTTTGTTTTGCAACTAAAACGTGTTAAAATAGGTGCTAAAACTGGGGAAAGGTTAACATATCGATTTTCTCTTTATGATTGTCATTTAAACAACAATCTTCTACATTATGTATCATGTAGAAGAGGTTATAACCTCCTAAGACTGATTTGAAAAAAATATGTATATATATTTTTTGAACTGCTGGATCTAAAATCAATTTTTAGCTTCTGGCCACACAATTTGAAGCAGAATTTTACCTGGGTATATTGTAATAGAGAAAGTAAAAGAAAAAAAAAGCTAACTTTTTGGTCTGTCTCCATTAAAATACCCTCCAGTCTATTAAAAAGCAGTATTAGGGGTGTAATAATTTATTTTAACAATTCAATTCATGTCATAATTTGTTGTTGCAGATTTAATTCATATTCAATATTATTTCATTTTGAACAATCTGATAAGAAGTAGTCAAAAAAAAAGAAAAAAATGTCCTTTGTTTTCAGTTGACAAGTCATGCTTCCCTGATTTGTCATACTCCACTCATAGGACATGCAAACTATTACGATTACATTTCTTAGTGCTAGGGGTCATTTAATGTGAGATTTAAAGTTAATAAAGAGTAAGTTGTGATCAGACAGCTTCCTTTTTTATTCATATTGACAATGTATGGAAGTCATCTTTGACTTAAAATTATTTTTTGTGCAATCTCTTTTCATGTTGTTTTACAGTTTTTTTGAGTTTTCATTGTAGCCTTTTCAGCCCAGACACCATTCCAGGTCTTCTTTGACACAAATGCAATGAACTGTTGGGATGTTTTTCTTTCTTAAACTCAAAGCAGGGATGTTTCCGCCTTATATATTACATGAAGATTAAACTCAGTATTAGTGTTGGATATATAAATGAAATGTGCATGCATACATTCAGAAGGCATTCTTGAACAAATTAAAAGAACATTTGGAAGCTGAATTGAGCCAACCTTGCAAATCACAACAGAGGACATCATTAAGGACGTGCACACTCCAGATTATCAGAGGAATGCTCTTCAGTCTAGAGTTGCTACAGCAGCAACGCACATGACTTTGTTCCATTGAACTTCACTCTAAGCTGATACTTGAATCTGTATGAGGATAACAGCAGCCACTAAGGGCCCACATTGGAGACGGTCTCTAATATGGAAACACTGACGCATTCATTATCTAAAGGGTCACTGACAACACAAATGTCCAGCTTTAGAGGCTTCTAATGATGTAAATATGAAATAATAGGCAAACAAATATTTTAAGAAAATCTATGCATCATAAAACAACATCAAATACAATATTCTATCCTTATGGTACATTACATCTTAGAAGGGTGTCCCCTTTAACCATTTTTTAAAAATAATTTTCAATAATGTATGTTTTTTTTTTTTTTGTCATTGCCTGAATAAAAATATACTGCAGTTATATAAAAGGTTTGTTGAAAATAAAATAAAGAGAAGAAAAATGCAGAGACCCAGACATTAACTGTGAAAATGGCATTTTAACATGTTCTTGTGGCCTTTTTCTGATGATGGAGAACACACTGTTGTTAATTGTACAGGTATATTTTCTATTCATGTATTACCAAAAGTATTTGATATCTGTCCAAATGATCAGAATCAGGTTTCCCAATCACTTGGTCTGACCACAGGTGTTTAAAATCAAGCACTCAGGCTTTCAGACTTTTTTTTTTTTTACAAACATTTAGGAAGAATGGAGTTCAGTGAATTCCTGCGTTTAACTGTCATAGGATGCCACTTGAACAACAAATTCCCTCACTCCTGAGTGTTCCACAGTCAATTTTTAACTATCATAACAAAATGGACCAGTTTGGGAACCACAGCAACTCAGCCACGAAAACTGATGGAGAGCCACATATCACAGAGTGCAATGCAGAGAGTCAGATGCAGTAGTGTAAAGCACACTGCCACTGGACTCAGTGGAGGGCAGTGGAGACACCTTCTCTAGAAGGATGAATCCCGCTTTTTCATCTGGCAATCTGATGGACGAGTCTGGGTTGCGAGGCTGCAAAGAGAAAACTCTTTATAGATAAATTGGAATGGAGACTGAGAGCCAGGCCTTCTCCACCAACATCAGTTTGTGACCTTACCAATGTGCTTTTGGTAGAATGGTCAAAAATGTCTTAGAAACACACTCCTCAACCTTGTGGACAGCCTTCCCAGAAGAGTTGAAGCTGTAGTAGCTGCAAGAGGTGAACGCACATCATGAACTCTATGGGTTAGGAATGGGATGGCACTTCAGTTAACATGTGAGTCAAGGCAGGTAAGCCAATACTTTTTGTAATGTTGCGTATTTTAAGACAATTAAGCTTAAAATGGCATTTTTGAGTATTTCTTTTTTGAAATCACTGTGAAACAAGAGCAACGTATTTGTTACGTAGAAAATATGCTGGGTGGTCCACAAGCTTCCTGCTCCGCTCCATTCTGATGCCTCCACTTGTAAACGACTAGACATCTTCATTTTCCTTCTCTTAGCTGACATGTCCAAGAAGACAACACAAGTTTTTCGATTGAGGCTAAAAATGCCGTAATCTGACTAAAAGACCACTAGTTTTCTGCCAACAAAAACAGGAGATGAACGATTTAGGCGCACATGCCGTCACATTTAGCACAAAAACTACCTTTAACAAACGCGCTGTCAAACACAGTGGTGGTAGTTTGATGGTCTGGGGCTACTTTGTAAATTCAGGGTCTGCAAATCTTATAAAATTCTAGCATTTTTGCTTTCACAAGAAAAAAAGTCTACCAATTCATCTTTGTTACCTCAAAGAGCACACAAAGAATTTATCTAAACACAATCAAGTCTATATCTGATTAGTTGGGGGAAGAAAAAATGTATTTTCACAGTCTGGATTTAAATTGGATTAAGATGCTGTTGCATGACCTTAAACAGAGCGTATTGTTGAAAAACATTCCAATATGGTAAAGAAAAGCCGGAGAGATGATTGCATAAATCCTTGTGATCATCCATCACAAAGATATTATTTTTGCTGCATTTTAGTTTATTCCAGAAAGTGTTCATGTTGTGTTCATTTGTGAATCTCTTTTGTTTTAAGTAGGGTCAAACTTTCACAGTACTGTACAGCAGTTACCATCTGCATATTTTAGGTCCACTTAATCAAATCAGAGGTTCATCGTATGCATCAACACTCAGGGCGTAGAGGACAGGTGGGTGGAAATGAATGTCGTCCAATCGCTTCATTCATCCCTAATGTCTTTGCTAATGTCAGACCATCTACATCATGGAACCAAAGTCCAGTTTATTCAAATGCAGCTATGCGTTAAACACAGATAAATGAAGGTTAGATAGGAAGGAGCTCATAAGGATAAAGAATTAGAGTATTTAAATGTCTGAGATAAACACACGGGACCAGAGGAAGAGGAGGTTTTTCTTTGCTCGCACCATCCTGAGCAACTCTATAATGGAGATAATGTGATCAATTCCTTGCCTCTGCAATTATGTGCCGAGACATAAAATTGTTAATTATCATATGAAAGCTGAAAATTACACCACATGCCTGTGCTAATGCGTGGATGCATGGATGCTCGGGGGGGCTGCGCGGCTCGTTTTCCAACCATGGCCTGTGTCACGCTGCTCAGAACTCTGTCTTGTGATTCTCTAGAGGCAGGGCAGCGTTTGAACGGTTTAAAATGGATATGTCTTTACTGCTTCACAAATAAAGTTTTTTTTTTAGTGTGTGAAGTCAACAAAATCTGTTCACGTTAATACAGTCAATGCAAGTCAAAGTTACAGGTGGATGTGAGCAAAAGATGGGCAATTGTTATAGCTCATTAGAGCATGTTACATGTGTTGTCCTTACAGATATTTCACTATACCCTTACCACATGCACGACAATTGTACGTTCCATTTTCATGACGTCCCCTCAGGTGGCTGTACGAGCCAAAAGGGAACTGCAAGACCCACCTGTGCTCACTTAAAAACTTACAACTCTCCACTGACCCAGGCAACCCAAAAAACCGGCAGAACCCACACGGGTCAACCCACAGTATGGGTGCATGTGATTAAATAATAAGATGTCCAAGAGAAATCTTATATATATATATATATATATATATATATATATAAAAGTAAAAATCCTAAACTACAGACATCTTATGTATTACACAGCAATTAGCAAACAGTTTTTCAAAGTTGCAGAATTTTTACAGATTGTGACAATGTGGGATCAATAGTCTTGCACAAAGACACACTACAGCTGGACTTTGACGAGAATCGAACCCCCAACCTACTCACGAAATGACAGGTGACTAATGTGATTCACTTAATAACTTAACCCTTGACACCGGCTGATTGCATCCACTTCCCTACAGTAAAGTGTGGCCTAACTACGCCATGCTCCTTTTCTCCACTTTAGAATCTTCTGGATTTTCGTTAATTGAGGCGGAAAAGTCCTTGTGGTCGAAAGAACACTGGAGCAAAAGCTCGGATGTTAAAGGGTTAACCTTCAAATGAGGTGGCCTCGAACAAAACATTTCAAAATCTCTGTGGCTGCTAAACGTTCTCACTTAATGTCAAGAGATTTATACCCCAAAGCTAATTCCACCAGGCAGTAATGGATTTCTATAAAGTCCAGATTAATTTGGATTAAGCACTTCAACATTCTGGGTTGAAGAGAAAGACAAAAAGACGTTCACATCGGGACGCCTCATTCAGGAGAAAGCATTCATGGACTGTGTGATGTCTGCTCCTTAGAAAAAGGCTACAAGAAGGAACCTGGGAGGTTTAGCCCTTTGTGTGGCTGGTAATTCCCTCATTTGTCAGTGCAAGAGGCTTCACGTTTGACAGATTTCTCAACTGTCTTTTCCCACTCATTGCCTACAAGATACAAGCTGATCATCACACACGTCGGGTCAGACAACAAGTTCGACCTTGTTTGGCAGTTCCATAAAACTTTGTACAATGTTGCATGAAATGAAAAGACACAGGAGGGATACACAGCAATTTAGCAGTGGTATTTGGGTTGGTATAGATGCTTTAAAGGGTTGTTGAAGTCTTTCCAACTTATCTGCCCTATTTCTCTTTGACAGCATGGGCTGTTCTGCTCTGCTGCACTGCATTTGTGTCCACAATCTCTAATGGCTCCTGCAGCCATAACCCTTTAAAGTTTCCAAAATTTGACGTGACTTTCAGTTACCCCGGCAGTTATAGATTTAGGAGATACATGTTGCTTTTTGTTATTTTCTTTTTAATCTACGTGCTTGTTTAAGCCCAGACACTTTGTGTGCAGAGAAAGTTTTACCTTGCTTGTTAAAGCGAAACCTTTTGCAAAAGGTCAGGCTGGCAACAACGGATCCTTATTTTGCGGGAAATTGTTAATTTTGGAAGTTATTCCAGCTTCCAAATCCAGCTTTCTCAAATCCACAGAAACTGCGTTTATTCAGTTTTGCGGGCCCTTTGAAACCACTTAGGCAGCCGAGGTCTTAACAAGGCAGGAAAAATGTACACCACCTCTGCTCTTTTACCCCAAACTAGATTAAGGCCAATTTGTTGTATGGTACATATTGATATCATGAGTAAGAAAGAAAAAGAAACACACACTGCAGCTGGAATCTGCAAGGAAAACGCTGAGTTACATAACTGGAATGAGTAAACAGATGCAAGATTGGGCAAAAGAGCTGAGTTGATTCTTAACTCTCTGCACCAAAGGTTGCATTTACCACTATTTTTGCTTCATAGCTGGCAGGTGCAGGGCAGAATATGTGAAAACCTGTCACTTTTGTTTTTTAAATAGCTTAACTTGGGGATAAAAATAACACTTTTATGGAGGAAATCTATGCACTTCAAATCTGTGTTTTTCAAACTTGTCACAGGTCTCAACATAACTTGTCCCCTCATTCTGACATGTTCAAACCTCACCTTTTGGTTATGTAATCACTGTTTACTGAAAAAGGAATAACTTGATGCTAATTATCTCTTCCAACTGCAAAGATGATTCCTGGGAATTTAGCAGAGAGATGGAACATCGCCAGCTCTGTATTATAATCTTCCACCTGAATGCAGAGTTGTTTTTGTGTTTCTTTTGTCAACCTTCCAAAATACACACATGAACGTGCCAAAATCTGTCAAACCGACGACATCTATTTCACAAGAAGCACGAAACTTGAAATGATATGCAGAGTTAAAAAAGAAATACTTCAGAGGAGTTCATGATTTTTCTATCTTTACGATAAAAAGTCACCTCATTGGTAAAGAGTAGTCCATTAGCATTGTCTCCTACGATCTAAAGTGTGAGTGGAAGCAGGTCACTGGTGTCTTCAGGTGGGCACAATGACTCAAAAACAACATAATGGTGTGCAGCCCGTGACCTGACATGGGTTAAATAATAAATATCTCTTTCCGACAAATTAATATCTCGTTCCCACAAAATAATTAAGTTGTGCCAACGAAATAATATCTTGTTCCCAGAAAATAATATTCCGTTCCCATGCATTAATTAATTTGTGCGAGGAAATAATTATTCACATCATAAGTCATTCATAAACACGGATGTGAGGAATATTTGGATTTACAGCAGAGACCTTCACATTTCTGTCTGTGTGTGTCTCATTATATTGCATGGATGTTTAGAGGATGTTTAGAGATTAGATTTTATTTGAATAGGAAAACTATTTTTCAGGACTTGTCTTTTATTAACATACTCTTTAGCAGTCACTTTAAATCCGAAGGCTAGTAGGCTACATGCTACCTAGCCTATCATTAACTTGTTGTATTTGAATGCACCACAGATACAGGGACACAGTGATTGGTCGAGGTGCATTATGGGATATGTGTGATGCATGATGGCATACGTAGCATGTAGCCTTCGGATGTTAAGTGACTGCTAACAAGTATGATGCTTTTATTGAACTTTTTAATATAAATAAATCTGATCTCTAAACAAAGATGCTTTTTTTTTTCTTTTTTTCTAAAGGTCTGCACTGCAGCACAGCAATTGCATTTCTCAATTTTAAACATATTTCACCATTCATAGCCACAATGATTGTCTTTTTTTTTCCTGAACATCCGCCTTATCCTTCAGGTTGCAGAAATAAAATCTTTTGCTGTGAAGTACAGCAAAACTTTCACTCGCTTCGCCTTTGGCATTCTGACTCAAGCTCTGCCCACCCTCATGGCCTATTCTACTCTATTCTTGTATGAGCCCTCCCACAATCGCTAGAAAATTACAAATTATTGGCTAGAATTGTACAACAAAACTCTATGGAATACAAGTGACTGACATGTCTGAAACCAAACACAGAAATAAAGCTCAGAAATCTACGCTTTTATACGGTACCAGTAATATAGTATGTATCAGTACCAACTTGACACTGAGTTTTGGTACTTGCCTCCACCTACCTCTGCTTTAAAAGTTGGGATGTTTAAAAAATGGCAGGATGGTTGGACAATATTAATTGGTTTCGTATACCCACTTCCAAAGCTATGGACCATCAGTCATGTAACATGATTTCAAGAACGTGCTTGAACACACATTTAGCCTATGGTGTCCAATAAGCAGGGAGGGGCTTCTTCTCTTTTTATTTATACTCTTTACAAGCATGTCTGCACTTACAGTTGGAAGTGTCTTGGTGCAAAATGTCAAAGCAGTTCAAATATTGCAAATATTGCTCCGGGCTTTTTCTTTCATAGCTCTGTTCTGATAAATGAGAGACTTGGTATCATAGAATTCTGGTGTTCTGCAAATCCTTCCTAAATGTTCCAGTCCACACTTGCTGCACATGGATAGACTGAAATAACACATTTTTTTTCAATTTTGGAGGGCTGCCCATAAAGCTGTTGGTGTGTTTTGCCGTTTTTGTGGCTTTAGGTTACATTTTGTTCAAGCACAGCCGCACTCATTCCTTGCACTCTTCCCCTGTACCCGACACCAACTGGTGGACAACATACTAGGTATAAATACACTCATTTTAACCTGTGAATGGTGCTACCATGCCCTCTGTCAAATTGTCCTAGCCCCACCCTGCTGTGTTTACGACCTAATATCAAAATGGTGCGTTCAATCTCAACCATCATTTTATTGCTACAGGTAGGAAAATCTCACAAGGTATAAATTTGTTAGAACACTGGCACTCTGTCAAAATGTCAATCTTTTATTGAGGGTTGTAAACAAGGTTGGTTGTTATTCTAAATATTTTAACATGGTGTGTTACTGACAATGTTAGAAGTTAGTGTATTTGCAATAAGGTTTGTTTTAGAGGGATCATTCTGTTTTTCACGTGTTGCAAACAAGGTTTTGAATTACAGGAATTTTGAAAACACTAACGTGTAGCACGTTATGAACAAGTATTACAATTACTGTGAACGCATTTAATAAAGTCTGGTGTACAGACTTATCTGATTCTTTTGTCCCACTTAAGTGCCTTTTAGCTTGGTGCGTTTTAATGCATGTACCATGTAGGAGCTCTTGAACACTTTTATCACAATTCTGGAGAACTTTGAGGGTTGTCAGCAGATTAATTGAATCTTTCAAAGGTGAGGGATACAATCAACACACAACTCAAAAATAATATGCTGATAACAAAACGAAAATGTCAACACATACTGGCATGCGTCCTCCAACTTGAGAAGATAACAGGTAAATCTTTCAAACAACACAACAAAGTTTGTGCATGCTAGCACGTCTCCTCACGTGTGATCATCAACAAAGTTTATTCAAATAAATGCCTTGAACTACAATACCTGTCAGAAAACACACATAGAAAATAATCATTCCACTAATAAAAGATTTAAAACCAAAGTTTTAGTCATAACAGAACAATAACTTTGAAAACAGACCATTTTTTGATAATGCTCTATATAAGCTGATGCGCCCGATGGTGCAGAAAACACGGTACTTTCTATTGTTAACGCTTTAGGTGAGAACTAAATCTATATTTTTTTTAATTGAATAGAACTAATTCAATCCTCATTTAAGAGATCAACTACCCTTCTTATTTTCTGACTAATGTTTCTCTGCATGCAGATGTTTACGTCATGTTTGTTCAGCCCATCAGGATCTTTGTTTACTCTGATCCAGCTAATCTGCTTGGCAGGAAAGCCTGAAAGACGAGCTGAGACATAGATCGTAAAGACCAGGGTTGGGCAGGCCTGCAGAGCAGAGAAGCTTCAAGCTGTACAGCAAAAATGTAAAACATTTTTTGTTCTTGTTTTCCTAAGCTTACTTTCAGGTCACTGCAGGACGAATAAAGCCACACCCTCTGCTTATCTAAGCGTTAATGTTTACGCTTCCTACTGTTCCGTGTTTGCTTTGTATCACTTAGAGCTATGAAGCTGAATTCCTCAGAACTTGGTCAGGGGATAGAACACGCGTGGGAAAGGTGGTCTACTGTTTTCATGCAGGTCCCGATCACTTTTTCTCTGCTGCTCAGAAAGAATTAGCCCTAAGGGAAAGTTCTAGATCTATCCGTTCTGGTTTTGGACCATAATCCTTTCTCTGGCTGCAGAGGTTTTTTGAATCTGGAATGTTTAAACATGTCCTTGAGGCTTTCCACTTCTTGCCTTTTTTGTGTCTGTTGCCATGGTGGTTGATTGTCTTAATTGCTTTGGTTGAGCAGATATTCTTATATATATAAACGAATGCTCCACATTTGATCCTTTAAGAAAATTATTTCACCTCTTTTATTCCAGGGAAAAAGCTGGTTTCAGTTTTTAAAGGAATGGCCAAATAATCTCAAAAGCAACAGTAAAGAGCTGGGAGCCCTGGTTTTAAGCAGCTTCTGTGTTGGGCAGTGTTAATGAGTCATAATCTGTCAAAAATATATGAGAAAGTGTCATAGCTTGTCCTCTGTTCACCAAACAGATGAAGTCTAGACTTTATTTCACTACAGGATCAAAGCCAGACATCAACTTTGATGTAAATGGATGTTTTATTAAACAAGGCAATTTATGTGGCTGCACGTACTAGCCATAAAATAATCTTTCATGAATAGTACATTCATTCTCTCTCCTGTTGCTTTTATCAATATAAAATGACGGCTTCAGTTTCTAGCCTTCCGTGATAAAGCAAAATTTATATTGTTGAAATCTTTCCTTTAGCTTCATTATATACTCACACCATCACCCCTACTTTAACTTCATTGATTATTTATTTTGCCATGCATCATCTGTGACATTGAGGCAGGATCCAGCGTGGTTGTCATACTTCCCTTCACTTGAGCCAGCAGAGCTGTCACCTACATGTTCACCTTCTGTAAATTACCAAGCAGCCACCCTGACTTTGAGATTAAACTTCCATCAACATTTACAGCATGTTTTCCTTTCAGCAGCCGGTCTAATTCCAGCATTTCAGAGAACAGCTTTTCTCTTTCAAAGGTCCTCAAACTTCGGGAGTCTTGGACGATAACCGATAGGAAAAAATAACCTTGAGGCAAATTTCTATGAAAAAAAATGTCTCAATGTAGTTTAAGAAGTTAGTTAAGTTCAGAGATAGTTCAAGGCTGTTAAAGGTTGCCTCCTAAAGAAGTGTGCTCTCCATGACTAATTTCCTTAAAATAAAGGAAATTAGTGTAGATGGCTTGATGTCCTTAAGGCACTTTTGCATCGCCAAACAGCAATTTGCGTGCTGTTAGTAAGGACCGAGTACTCACACTATACTAATACCTGGAATCACAGCATCACTTGTACACTCAAAAAATGTTGAATGAACATATATAATTATGGAAAGGATTTCCACATGATTAGATTGCGTTACTTGAACAAAAATGAATCATATTGGTCCTACTTAATGTATTTAGGTTGGGTCAACTTAATGTATTTAGGTTCAAACTAATAAATTTAAGTTGATTCAATTTAAATACAGCAGGTGCACCAAACTTTAAATTAATATTGTTGCTCACTCTAAAAAGAAAAAAGTTGATCCAACTCAATTGAATCTCTTCAATTGGTCACACATAAGTAAATTAAGTTGATTCAACTTAAATTTGTATGTTTACCGAACTCAATTTATATTGACTTAACTTAAATTTCTATTTTTTTCTTTAATTTTATTTATACATCTGTAATTGATACGTTGTTCCAAAGTTACAACCAATGGGTCTTTCAATTTTCACATCAAAGACATGAATTACCCAGACATCACAAGACAGGAGCTCAAATACCGCGAACTCTGTGTTAAGTATCGGAACATTAACAATTTGCCACACAAGGGGGTTGGTGATCATCCTCTACCAAACTTTAACTCGTGGTGCAAAAAAAATAAATAAATAAACATAACAGTTTAAATCACTAGTTAAAACAGAGTAAAACAGCTAGACAATAAAACCCATGGACAAAAAACTCACACTTAGACCCCAATCTGCCCAGATAAACAAAGAAAATGGTATCCCACAATTCCTTGCGATTACTAATGTATCCAATTTAATGGTATCATGTTGGATCAACATGATTGAAATTAGTAACTTTTTAAATGGATTATTTTTATGTACAATCGACATGATTCATTCACGTAAGATTTACAAACATAAAATTTTCTGGTTGAAATGACAAGTTACTTTTTCGTAAACTTAATTGGCTGGTAATTTCCTTTTTTTTTTGAGTGTACATGATACGTGCGTATAACTTCCATTCCAAAAACATTAGGATACTTTTGCCACACGCACGACAATTGTACATTTCATTTTCAGGATGTCTATTGAGATGGCAGAAAGCATTTTTAGTTGTGTGTGTTAGAGATAGGGTGAGAAGCTCTGTCACCTGGAGAAAAGCTTGGAGTACAGCATGTGGTCCAGATGCCTCTGGATCACCTCCCTGGGGAGGTGTTCCAGGCATGTCCAACTGGAGAGACATCTCATCTCTCAACTGGCCTGGGAACACCTCCGACTTGGATCAGTGGAGGAAAATGGATGTAGATACACAAGGTGTATCTTTGTTTAAACTCCTGTCACATTTAAGGCTTAGCTTTAGTTCTACATGTGTTAGCATTTGTTTGGGGAGCCAGACAGTGGGATAGTAGGGGTGGGGGACAAGTGTACCAGAAAAAGAAAAAGGTAAATAAGGTTGGGAATGGTTAAATAATTGGAGAGGGTAGAATTACAAATAGAGAAATCAAGGTGCTTGAAATAAATGATAAATTTCACATGCAAATGTTTGCCAAGAGGGCTGGGGCAGTCCACAGTCTGACTTATCCAGAATACAAACATACCTGCGGGCTGCAAAACCCTTTACACACACACCTATTGACACATACTCAATGAACAGATTAAATCACATGCACATACATTAGACTTAAAAGTAAACACATGTCAAGCGCGTACCATTTCTGTGTGCATACGCATATCCTGTTTGAACAAAGGTGAGCAGCCACCAGTGCTCAGTGTAGGAAGACGCTAGCTAATGTAGAGAATAAAACACAACTGGAATTAGGGTTTGACCAGCCAGTGGAAGAGCATGACCCACAACTTAATTTGACAAAATTCAAATGCACATTTAAAAGTCTTGACGCAACCACTTCAAATGGAACGATTGTGTCAATACCAGAACTCAGGTTGAAGTTGACTAAAACACAATAAATGAAACCAAGCCAAAAACTGCCCCAAAGCCGATGAAAATCCAATTCACACACAAGCTGGTGCTTTCCACTTTCTGCACCATTTTCTGTTGCTAGGTGACGGCTCTTTACGTGACCCGAAGTGGATCACACAAAAACAGTAGTGACTGGAGTGCAGAAACAATAATTAATAAAGAAGAGGGTTTTTAATGCTGTAGATTATAGCCCTGAGCCTAGAGGCTCAGCATGAAAAGAGCTATCTGAGGTCTGCAGGCCAGCCGTACTCAATTGCTGAGCTATTATAGGACAATGAATGCTGACGGGGGGGGGCATGCAACTTTTTTTATTTGATGCATTTGTTGAACAGGGTGTGTGTGGGAGGGGGGTCTTACCTGAGGTGGTAGCCAAGAGTGGAGCTTTAATTTATTTATGTTCAGACAACAGCAGGTTACCAAAGAAAGAATTAAAAAATTAAAAGAAAATTAAATAAAAGTTTTTTTTTTTTTAAACTAATTAACAGTACTGCAGGTTCCACCTTTGAGAATGAATGTTTTAATATGACAATTGTGCCTTTCTTTATGTCCTACATTAGGGAGGGCTAAAGAAAGTCATCTGCAACTAAGTACTAGAACTGAGAGCTAAACTCAGTTGTCTTTGTTTCGAGGCTTCATAATTTAATGAACTGATCCCAAATATGTGCTTCATTTTTAAAAACTGTAAGTATACTCTTAATGTTTTCTTAAGAAGGTGGATATTTTAAGGACAAATTTTAGTCATTACAGAAAGAAAAAAGGAAAAAAAACAATACAGAAACACATTACTTTAACAGTCAGATGAAAGTCAATAGAAAATTGCATTTCAATGCATTTGAATTTCTCCTCTTTATCCATGCATCCATCCATTTTCTCCCCCAAACCGGGTCAAGGGGGAAGTCTGGGCAGCGAAGCCTGGACTTCACCACCGCCACTTTCTCCACCTCCTTTAGGGAGATCTCTGTCCAGTCCGAAATGCTTGGAACACCTCCACAGGGAAGCATCCAGGAAGCATCTGTACCGGATGCTCGACCCACATCAAATGGCTCCTCTTGATATGGCAACCGGTAACTGGGCTCCTCACAATTTTTGTCATGACTAATTACTGTAGGTGTTGGAATAACAATCCACCAGTAATTTGAAACTTCCCTTTTTACCACAACAGACCAAAACAAAGAGAAAACGACAATGGATGCCGATTTAGTCCGCCTGTCGATCTCACGCTCGATCTTTCATGAGCAAGACCTTGAGACACTTAAATTCCCCCACCTGTGGGAGGAGTATTCCACCCCCCCTCAAAGACAAACTGTGCTTAAGCAGTTGATGCATTTTAATTTTTTAACAAATTTCTTTTTATTCTTAGCAGTTTTTTTAAACATAACTGTTGCCATTCTAGTGAAGCAGTTTGCTGATTATAGGACTAAAAAGATATTCCCATTTAAAAATATGAAATGGGTTGAGACAAAAAAGAAAAACTGATGAAAAACTAAAAGAAAAAAACATAATAAAAAACATTCTGCTTAAAAAAGTAGCCTAAAAAGAAATGTTGTGAAAAAATGTGAGAAAAATATTGGTAATCTAAATCGTAATTTAAAAATATAAAGTTTGAAAGGAAAATTGCAGTTTTTTTAAAAAAAAAAGTCACTTTTTACTCTGCTAAATATTTTTTGTCTTTTACATTTAAGTTTCAAATTTTTTTTTTTTTTTCAACCTTAATTGTTGGAGTGGCACACATTTCTAAATCTGTTTTTTTTTCTTTCTTTTTTTACTGTTTACCTTTATTTGGGTTTTTTGTCTTTTGAAGATGTAGAAAAACGTGTGGACTAAATAAACCTTTTGAGAAAAAAAAAAGTATTTGAAAGGAAAATCTTTAATACTTTAATGTGTTAATGTACACAAAAGCACTTTTTTTCCCGCCCACTGATGCATCTTTGGATGTGTCTAATGGTTGGAAATGAACATTTTCATGATCACAGTTATCGGGCAAAAATAAGAGGTAATTTCCCCCCGTTTTTTCATCCATGTTCTGCATCAGCAAGTGTAATTTGGTCTCAGCAGTGAACATCCGGTCCAAAAATCTGCCAGGGAAGAAAAATGAACGGCTGAGAACAAAATGTGCACAGAAAACGCTCTCCTGCAGCTTCATGATCCGCTTGATTATTCACCTTTGAGCTACACGACACGAATAGGAGAAACAACGAATACAGCACCTCCTCAACTGAATTAGCAAATGGGTCGGAAAGACAAAAGAAAAGAAGGGAAAATCCACAAATAGTTTTTTTTTTTAAAGAGAGCTGTCTCAGTGCATTCACAATCCGTCAACCGTCAAAGCCGGTTCTCAAGAGGTTTAGTAACAAATCCTGGACAAGTAATGACTATTTTTACCACAAGAAGTGTAAAATAATAGCGTATTTGATCGTTCCTTTTGAGCTGCCAATCATTGAGCCTATCCGGTTTCCTTTGTGTGCTTTGGAAGAGTTTGAAGTTGCTGACAAAAATCAAAAAGTCCTACACTGAAGGTTGGCAGTTGTCTTTTATCTGCTGCTCCCTTTGAGTGTGAACACTGTGTTAGTTAAAGAAGCACTTATCCAATATAGGGTAAATTAGGCATTCAACCGTTTACTGCCCACACGTGTCGTAAAGAGAGGAGGGAATATGAACATGGTTAAAACCATCTCTGGCAGGGTTTTGTATATTTCATATAAACAGGACTCTGGGGTCAAGTTGTTGCTGTGTGTAGAGGAGTAGGAATGTATATTTATTTTATTTTTGCGGAAATGCTTTCTTGCTAATATCCAAGCTTCCTGCACTCTGTTCTCCATCCTCCTTCTCCCACATTCCCCATCACATCTCATCGCATTTTTCTGACCCTCCTGTGCTGTCAGTCAGCGAGGAAAAACCGGAAAACTCTTCTTCTCCCACTCAGACTTGGGCTGAGTTTTATCACACTCAGCAGCGGGCAGGTTGACACTGAAGAATGAGGCAGACTCACTGGTTAAAAAAAAAAAAAAGAGGATTTCCTCTGGGGAACCTCAAACTATAGATCTAGACTCCAAATACAGGATGGTGGTGAAACCCATTAATGAGGGCCTGGGCCAGACTGCTTTAATCCTTAACTGTGATTACATGGAGAAAGTTCCGGTTGTTTCTGACCAGTGCACCTCCAGATGGAAAACTTAGTTTAAAACTTCATGAAAAACATATTGAAATGTAAAAATGTACACGTTAAAACCACAAAAGCTGTTTTTTTCATGTAAATTTCAGCAGAACCTCACATAATGTGCTATTGAAGGATTTAATATTTAAATATTAGCATATTGAAAATACATTTTTAAAATAAATGTAGTCTAGCAACACACTTTGACACAGGCAGGAACCGAGCCTGCGATCTACCAATCAGAGGTTGATCACTCTGCGTCACAGATGTTACCATTATTGTAGTTTGAGGGGAAAAAAAAAACTACAAAAGCTTTGGTTTGCTTCCATACTAAGGTGAACACCTCTCAAAAACCTCCTCACTTTAAGACCGTGTCACACAGCCATTACTTACTTTTGTGTATTTTCCACATCTGTCTGTCTTTCGTGATTCATGTGTGATGTATGTAATTTAGAAGTCTCTCCTTTGTTCATCATTCGTCAATGTGCGCAGATGTCATTTGAGGGTTTAGGCCAAATGTAGGTGAATTTAGTTTAGAGCAGTTCAAAATTTTGGGTCGGATTAGAATTACGCAGTTTACGCCTATTTTATGTAGTTTATACATAATTATTACATAAATCTTTTGCAATTGCATGTAGTATCGTGAGACACAAATGTATGGCTTTCCGCGACTGTTCCACTAACTGATGTTTCATGCATGCACCACCAATGTATATCTTTTACATGGCGTATACAGCACGCATATCACAACAAAACTCTGTAATCGATGCACGAATCACTAATGAATTGCGAATAAGCAGTAAAAATCATGCACGGTTCTTATTCTACATTGATATACATGTTCTTTGTGTGGTTTATTCGTACTTCTTCTGTGGTTTTAACATGGTTCATTTGTGATACATCTGTGAAAATTTTACAGAAAGACCTTTCTCACTTTTTTCACGTATATTCACGTATGACCAGCTTTCATCCTTGCTATATGCCCAAAATGTTTATGCCTTAATATGTACCCTACTGCAATTAAGCTATTTATGATATTAATATATTATTCATGCAATTGAGTATCCATTTGACCATTTGCATATACACTGAAATTATATAATCATGAAGTTTGTCTTTTCATTTTGACATTTTGTGTTACAAAAAAAATCAACGAGGTGGCATAGTATACCATATGAAGTATTTTTTATTTGTCTTATCAAGTGAAAAGATAATGGAAGTTTTCTCCAAGAGAAATAAGCGCCTTTTCCAAAATGGCCGACAGCCAGGTAAGTGTGCAACCAGAGACAAGAATCAACCAAGTGATAAACAGCAGGAATAAAAGGACTGAAGACAAACTGTTGGAAAGGCTGATCGCAGGTGTGGAGGATAATCACCAGAGGGCTGAGGAGGCCCAGCCACAGCAATCCCGGCCAGGAAAAACCACAGACTGTGACGGCCTCCCTTTACTCCCGACAAGTGGATTAATGGTACTAACATCACTGCACAAAATTATATAAAAGTTGCTTAATTGAATAAAAAACACTTTTAATAGAATAAATGAACTACAATAAGTTAAAGTATCACTGCTGGATTTCTTTTTGGAATCAATAAGCATTTTTTTTGCTGGATTGATGCTTGAAAAGGACACAACAGTGATCTTTATAAGAATAAAATTAAATAATCTACACAAAAATAAAGAAATTTAAGTCTTAGCCATGACTTAATTACAGGTAGATATGTGCTGTGAAAAATGGGAAGATATATAAAACACTTTTATGAGGTCCTTTGAGGTGGGCGTATGGGCCTCAAGGGAGCAGAAAGACACCCCTGTGCTCCCCTTAAGAAGAGGCCGCTCCTCTCTTTGACCCTCCAGGGGCCAGAAAAAGCCCAAAAACCTGAATCAGCCGTATGGGTGAACAGCCCGTACAGGAGCGTGTGACTCATGCTGTGTTGACACTGGAAATGTTTGTTTCTCTTTCTTTTTCTACTGCTTACTAGCACGTGTCCGCCACCTATAGTTGGAAGAGGTTTGGTGCAAAACGGCAAATCTTACAAACCTTGTTTCACAGCTCTATTCCGATATATGAAAGATTTTATGTCATATAATTCTGGCTGAGGACAAACCGTAATTATTCATTTCTCCTCCATGATCAATTTTTAAAACGCTCTTCCATGCATTACAAAGGACGCCATTCAAACGTTACCAACAAATCAGAGTCCCTGACTGGTCAATCGTCCTGGTTTACCTTTCAACACACAATCAATGGCCACATGTTTTCATTTAGAGCCTGAAAATGGTCTCAATAATGTCCGACTCTTGTTTGAACGCAAGGGTTTTGAACAGGGAAGCCCAAAACATGCATATATGTGCATTTGCGTAGACTTTTTATTGAAAGTGGTCGCCTGAATCTATGTGCCGAGAGAGGTGTGAGCGTAGCTTCAGGCTTTAAAGTGTGCCAATCAGTAAAGAGATGTGCACCGATATCTAAGGACTAATTTTACAAAAACATTGAGGATATGGACCTTTCCTTAGGAACTCATTGAATTCTAGTGCAATTTTATAAGTCACTGGTGAATTAAATCCAGTTGGGAAATATCAACTTACTAAATTTCTAACATTCAGCTTTTACTTGTTTATCCAACAAGATGGAAGCAGCCAGGAAGTTGTAGATGGAGTGAAAGGATCAAAACCTGAATGCTTCTGTACAGTAAGATATTTAGGATAACTCCATGTTTCTAACCTTGTGCGAACAGGGGTGATTTTTTTTTTCTTCAAACATGAATGATCCCCAACACACTAAGCAATGTCTATAAAGACATAACTGAAAAGTTCAGTTTGGAAGAACTTGAGCAGTTTGCAGAGTCTGGAACGCCATTTAAAGAGTACGTAAAAGGACAAATTACAGTAAAAAAGCCAGGCGTTTTTATCTGACTAACATCCCAGATGGGTCTCTGGACGAATGGTCAAATATTCCCATAAACACCACACAACTTTGAGGAAAGCCTTACTGACGAATTTCAAGATGTTTCCTCCGCAAAGAGTGGATCAACGACACATTAAACTCTAAGGATTGTGAATGAGATATACTTAAACTCTTTTGTGCAGGATGACAGCATACTTGTATAAGTAAAATGTATAAAATCATCATAAAGCTAACGAGACAGCTGGTTTAAACTGCCTTGCTAAACTTTTTGACAGAGACGCTGTGATGGTATGGGACGACACATAACACTGGAGGAAATCTTCTAAGATAGAAACATTAAGATAGATCTTTTTTAGCTTTTTACCATCTAAGAGATTTGACCCTGATTATGGATGATCACACAAAAGGGTAGGGCTGAGGACGAGAACCAACATTTAAAAAATGTTGTAGAGGTGTCTTAATGTAACTGAATTCTCATGCTCAGTTAACGAGGTAACATTTCAAGATTTTTCTGCTAAATTTGATCAAATTTATCTCAATTTTTTTTTAAAAAGAGGGATTTTATGGAATATAATAAGAGCTAAAAGTGTTTGGTTAGGTTCTGTTAAATTATGAAGGAAAAAAAAAGGCCTCACGAATGAAAAATACACAAATTATACCCTACTACACAATAGTCCACCAATTATGACGCCATTATTAATTTAACCAACCTCAAGAAAAAGGGAGCAAAAGGTAAACTTAGCAAACTGTTCCTCTGCAATTACTACATGGTCACAATGTGTTTCACTTTTTGATAGAACTCATAAAATCATAATCTTCGATGTGTTTAGACAAAAGCATCCAATTAAATATAGATTATACAGAACGACTGTTGTTACCATTGGTTTTTCAAGAGGGAACATTGCAGGCCAAAGAACTTGACTGTGAAAACTATTCTTAGTGATACGAATGAACTTAATGCTTTCATTTCAAACAAAATTCTTATTTTTCTTTTCAAAAAACCATTAGTGTTGATTAAACTGAAAAGCTCTTAAGATTGACTAATGATATAGAATTAAAAACAGCTCATCTTCTGTAAAGATTTGCAGTCCAGATGTCAGAAAACGTCAAATTCAGTTTTGTTTTCCACCTGCTTGTTCCACATTCCTAAAGGACAGCAGAGGAAATGCATTCAAAAATGTAACACAAGCTGTCAGCTAGCTGTCTCTCCACTTATGCTTCAAGGTTTCCCCAAAAAACAAACAATGAATGACAGGTCCATTATACAAATACCCTGCTGCCAACTGTTTGTGAGACACTGGATGGAACAATAGGCGCCTGTATCCATAATTAATACACCCCTGGATGTTTAAAGCAGCCTGCTTCTGCATACTTTAAAGAAATATTCTGGGAAAAGGTTGTGTATAGGTTTTGTTCAAAAAAGACAAAAGAAATCAGCATCCAAGAAAGTGATGTAAGTTTCCAAACGTCTGCTCACGACTTCCTCCCAGAGGGAACCGTTGCTAGGGGACCAGAGTACTAATTTGGCCAGTGCAACTGTTTAAAGGACTTCTAGATATTTTCTATATACCAGACACTTTCCAAGGGGAGCTGAAAACATTGCCCTTTGGGAATTGTTTGCCTCTGATTCTCAGTATTTTAAACAAGAGGTACTTTGTAGATACACAACATATTGGAAAGGCCCACACAGAAATGGCAGAACAAGGCTGCTGACAGTTTTTTTTTAATAAGAATAACTTGCATTTGAGTTTTTGTGCATACCGTTGTGCATAAGGGACAAGGTGCAAGCCCTTTATGGTAAGCCAACAGTACCTTGACATTGTATCACTGTATCACAGTTGCATGTTTGTGCCAGTGGCATCACTTAATGGGCCTAAGAAAACTTTTATAATCTCTACCTGGTAATGTAATGCAACGCACCATATGCAGATGACAAAGCTCAATTAGTGAAAAAAGGATGACATACTTGAACGTGGTCTTGAGGCAGTGTTGTATACTATGGACATAAATTTCTTTAGTTTTGACTATTTTGAAGTGCAACAGTCGTCACATTAGTCTAATTGTTAATATTGTTGGCAATTACACACCACTGTATTCTCTGGACTACACAGTAAGGAAGACAATCTGCCATGATGGAAATGTTCAGAGTGAAGTCAGCCACTCTTATAGGTTTTCTATATCTAATGGTCAACAAAATATAAAGTGATGCTTAGTTGCACTAAATAGTGTCATACATTCTTTGAACATAATTTCTTTCATGTTTAGACTGAGAAGACTTTTAAGTGTTCTTTCAACTTTCCTTCTGTCCAGGAACATAAATGCGAAATGGTGTGTGCTGATATATCTTCCGTGAATTAGGTCTGAAGTGTTTTACAGTCCCTCCCATTACCCATGAATGGCACCACCAACCTCTAACCACCAGAAGTAATGTTAAGTGTTTTGTCTAAAGACACTTTTTACAGATGGTCAGGCAAGGTGGGAACAGACTAACCACTCTACCTACACACCCCAGCCAGGACAGATGCCAACCTTTGATGCCTATATCCTCTCTTTTAATACTAGCATTGCGGTGCTTGCTGTTGCATATCAGATATGGTTTCCGTCAAACATGCTAAAAAGACTTAATTATTGAAAAACAGGCCACTTGAAATTGTTGAATAAATCTGTTTAATTTGGGCTACTGATCGTGTTGTCCTTGTTTAGCTCTATGTTCTAGTGTTACAGAGTTAGGGACTTACCACTTTCCTTTTAACAAATGTTCCAGCACTTCTGTATTTGTGACCTCTCAAGAACAGTGGTACTGTTCTGTGGGACAGTTGGTACAGTGCAACAAAGAAAAAATAAGACTTACAATCTTTCCGATTTCCTTATAATGTGACTCTGAAGGAAGTTCTATTTTAGATAACTATTAGGTTCTCCCCACCACGTCCTCATTCTTGACACATAAAGAGTCGCTCAGTCACGTGTAGAAAATACATCTGCTACTTTCTTGAAGCGGCTCCAAATATTAATTTATTGTGACAGTTGTTCCTACACACAATATTAGAATTGCTTAACATTCAGCAAGCAGCTGTTTAGTGTTATGAGGATCCTGCTAATAAAGTTTCTCAAACTGTGGATTCATGTTTTTCATTATATTTATAAAATACCAGTTTTAGTGACTGCTTTCATTCTTTTGTTTGTGTGTTACATCTCATAAGTCAGTTGAGAATAAAATTGGTGTCTTTTTAACCTTAATTTTGACAGTTATGGGTTAAAGGAAAATCTACAGTATATCACATTTTAATGGTGACTACATGAAATGTAGTGTACGAGTAAAGTTTAAACCAGCAACAGATATTTTACAAAGAATGAAGATAAACCTTACCCTCAAAAGCTAAGGCACAAAAAAATCGGACGCCCACTTCAGTCTTGTACAGGCTGAAGTGATAATTTTATTAATATTACCCGGTCCGTGGCCTAAAAACGGTTGGGTATCACTGTTCTCAAATCCCAACCAGAGACAGCAGATGGTCACCTTTACTAAATCAGTATCTGCCGGAGATTTTCCCCTAATGATCCATTCAGAGGAAGCTTTCCTCCTTAAAGAGGAACATTGCTTGCTTAGTTTGGGAATACACTAATAAACCCTTTGATCTAATCTTTTGATATAAAGATAAAATGAGTACAATCTGGATTTAATTGGATTATTACAACATAGAATGTGTGGAATGTCTTGGGTTATAACAATCCTTTGCTTTATAGAACCACGCCACTGAAAGTTGTGTTTTTGGGGGTTTTAACATGTTCTTGTGCCATTTTTCTGTTGATTGAGGACATAAATAAAAAAGAAATTAAGCTTAAAATTGCCTTTCTGAGTATTTGTGTATTCAAATTGTTGTGAATCAGTAGCAGTAAAAAAAAAGCAGTTTGAAAAAATTTACTGTTGTTATGTAAAATCTAAACTCTGCAGGCCACAAGCTCCGTGCTTTGCTCCATTCTGATGGATCCACTTGCAGGTTGGCATCTGGCTCACAACTGTAGCTCCAATGTTGCTTGCCACTTTTTTTGTATCCGTGTTTTTATGTTGAGGTTGTGAGGGTCTGTAAGCAGTGACGTGCTGTCAGGGGAGGCAAAATATAATATTACGTAAATAAAATAAAAAAATAAAAAAAAAATGTCAGACATATCTGTTCTATGATTACGTTTTTGTAAGTGGTTTTTAAACATTTCTTTGGATAAAAAAGTAAAAAAATTACAAATTTCATGTTCAAGTACACGAGAAAGCGGCAGGTTAGGCACTGGATGGCTGTGCCTCACCTGCACCAGCCTGTGCCGCACACACTGACTGAGCTGCAGCTGATGCATACACTTTACTGTTTCTATGGTAATAAAAGATTCTTTAATTTTAATTACTTCATTAACTTATTTATCACAAACTCTCTGATTGCACTGGTGCCCATTTATGACTCATTTACTCTTTTTTTATCTACAAGAAATGTACATTAGAAATACACTAGGTGAGGCCCGCAGTACGCCTGCCTCAAGGCAGAGGGCACTGGTGATCCTAGAGAATGTGACACTGCAGCTAAAAGATTATAGAATTAGTGTTAGCAAGTGGTAACAGTGGTATCCAGTTTTCTTTAATATTGTTTAGCATCATTTTCTAAATGGAGGATTACGTGTCTAAGCTCAGGCATTTGTTGGTGACGTCTCTGGCAGTGATCTCCATTGAGACGGAATGACTTTTAAAAGTGAAGAAAGAAAAGGAAAACTTCTACAAACAGATTATCCATGTGTTTCTTCAAGAGCTGTGCGTCAGCTTCATTTATATGTAAAAGTAAGTCAATTATAACAATTTTGGTGATTTTTATTTTCTATTTTACCATTTGTAAACAGAAGAAAAATGTTGAAATGAAATTTGAAACTACACACTTTAACTGTTGCCAATTAAACGGTGAATAAGTTACTCTGTGGGGTTCATGTTTTTGAAAATCTGACTGATGACGACAGTCATCAGTTCACCAGCTGTGAACCCACTACAAATCACTGACTGTAAGCTAGTGGTAAAGCGTGTGAACTAAGGGATGATGGGAAATTAAGTCAGGCTCACTCTGCTCCAACACTCCCTCCCACAACTCAGAGGCAAATTTCTAATAAATGATTGCCACTATGCAGAAACTATGTTTTTATTTTTTTTATTTTTTATTTGGCATAATCATAATTGAAAGGCCACTGGAAATGCTTTGAAATTGACCAGAGAATGATCACAGAGAGAGAGAGAGAGTCTTTAATGATTTTACCTTTATCCTATATTGCCGCCTTACAAATAAATCAAATTTAATTCAAGAGATGACAAAAATAGACAACGATTGCAAATCTTTTTAACTGCATTAGAGCATCAAATGGGTATGAGTAATGCACCTTATGTCGGCCTAGGACCCTCACAAGGAAGCTCTTCACCAGAGGCGGCAAATGTGGCAACTTTTATCACATTGATGATTCAAGTGGAGCATCAGCGAATTTTGACGCACTCTGCGCCGTCCCTCAAGCACACGACCAAATCTGTTCTGATGCTGCCAGCTTTTCATTTAATGCCTCAATGAGGTAAGTGCAAAGGCACACAAACATCTCTCTTAAGAGGAGCCACACAGATAAATAAAGAAGGGCTGTGAGAAATTTGACGCCTGCAGCTTAGAAGACAGCGGGAGTTCAGTTGACGGGTGGATGCTTCGAGTGCTGACAGCTTTCAGGAGGCAGTGATTGCCTCGTTGGCTTTCTCCGACATTTCAGCATTTCAGGACAGAAGTAGCTGCCTTTGTAGTCACAATAGCTCGTACACCCACATGAGACTTTTTGTACTTCAGCGCTGCTCTGAAGTAAAGCTTCAGGAAGCTGGATCCAAGCCTTTATATGAACTCAGAGGCCGAAATAATTGGACAAGGTAAAAATAAAAGGGTTTTATGATTACAGGGTATACTCTTTGTTTATTTTCTTCTCTCATATTTCATGTTTATTTCCTTTTGTTTCCCATGCTGACTCAGTAACTTCTTTTCATGTAGGGGAAGCGGATAGGCCATGAGAGGCTCCCTTGAGTTACACAGCTCTGGAGGACACACACCGGCTTCCACGCTTATTCATGCACCGGCTCACCCATGCACCCGTGGCTGGGCCATTCTTGTCTTTCGTCAGGCGCATGCACAGGTGCAAAGCCTGCTCCTGCTTGATGAAAAATAATTTATCAAAGTCAGTAGTGGCATTGCAACAACCTTTTTTTGCCAAATGTCACCTTTAAAGGAGAGAGCTCTTTGCTCGTGCGTTATTGTTCTGCGGCAACAGAGCCCAGAAAATTGCCTCGGGCAGCTAAATGTGGCTCGTTTTGTGAACCTGATGATTAAACGGCCCCCGGTGCAGTAAGAAATCCTCCAAATCACCACACCCTACCTTTAATCTATGATGTGTAACGGAGAAAAGGACAAATCATCTCCTCTCACCTATCAACGCTTTTGTTCATTTACTGAAACTGTTTTTATGGGCACCGACCTTGTTGCTTTGCAGTTTTAAGATTCATGTTTATCTAGACAAGAATGCGTCTATGGCTCTAATCTTAGAAAAATATTTTAATTTAGGTCAGAGATATTTTCCTTGTAAGGATTTAGGGATTAAATTGCTAGTTTTCAAATATTTAAATGGCTGCCATAACCTCCTGATAACTAGAAGAAAAATGTCCAGTCAATATCTTTTAAATCCCAAAAGGATAAAAGAAATAACTTGGATATAAACCAGATTCTGGGATTCATTGAATGGTCTAATTCGTTTTCCAGCCAAAGTTTGTTCAATTTCTGTATTTTTCTTATTAGAAAATCACTGATAAAAATGCCATTTTAACATAATAATTATTAATCATTACGTATTTTTACTGATGAAGCATCCAGTTATGTTGTGGCATTCTTTTAAAAAAAAAGCTCCTTTGAAAATGTACATATGTGGGAATATTTAAATAAAGAGAATTTGGCAAAAGAAAATTTACAAAAAAGAACCTGTAAAAGGTAAACTTTTGCTTTTTTAAAAATATTCTACACCAAAAGCTGCTGTAATGGCTTCTGTTGAAAGTGTAACCTGTAGTTGTGCCGTGGAGGATGCTAGAAGGACTACCCGAAGTTGGGTTGTCGTCAAATCAGACAGCAGGAAAGACTTATCTGGCACTCTCAGAGGGGATCTGCTGATCAGGTGAAGTCCTGCGAGGTCCAAATTAGACCGATTTGACAAAGAAGGACGTTTGTGTTGAGCCTCCAAAGACAGATTGCATACATCGTGAGATTTGTATTTGATGTGCCGGTCTTTATATATAAATAAACAAGGCACCAAAATACCAAGGACGTTTTGGTACATTAACTTTACACTGCTCAGTGAATTTAAATAATGATTTTATTTCAGAAAAAAACTACAAAGTAGTGTTTTTTATCTGACCATTTCTTTGATAATGGACCAGTAATGTCCTAACAAAACCCAAGTACATTATAAACACGGTAGGGACAGCAAGCAACATTGATTCAGGTAGGAGTCATTGTTGTTTAGATCACTTTAGGGAATGGCTGAAAAGCTGCCACAGCTGGATGCTAAAGATCCACAGCTCTGTCTTTTTCTACCAATACCCAATAGGTCCCAAGTAGGTCATGGATAGCTGGGTACCAGGTGTGGAGGGTAATGCTAGGGTTGGCCAGCAGAGAAAAACCCAGTAGCGGGAAGGACCAGAACAACACACACATCTGGTAGCTTAATATACGAAGATGATGCTAATAAAGTTGCTCAAATGATGGTTTCTCTATTATTAATATCTTTAGAAAATACCTTTTTTGGTAAAATTTTTGCCACTCATTTTTTTTTCGTCGCACCTTAAAAGTCAGACAAGACTAAAGCTTCTATCTGATTTTTTAATTTTTTTTTTTTTCCACTTTATACTACGTTATTAGTTAAGGGGAAATCTAAATCACATTTTAATGGTTCCTACATGCAATCTAATGTAAAAAAAAAAAAAAAACGACCAAAAAAAATAGTTTAAATCATCTCCAGATATTTTGCAGAGGATGAAGTAAACTTTTACCCTCAACAGTTAAGAAAAACTGGAAGTTAAAAACCTGAAAGGCCAACTTCAGCCTTGTACTGGCTGGTCCGTACAAAACATTGTCCGACACCAAATTAGTCCATGGCCTGAAAATGGTCGTGACCTACAGGTCTACAATGTACAGAAGATGCTCCCATGATGAGGACAGGACAGAATCCTTCTGAAAAAATGCAATGATTGCAGGCAACTGTGACCATCTCCAGGAGAACCCACAGAGGTTCAGGACATCAATGACCAGACCTGGACAACCAATTAAAAAATAAAGGCAGAAGCAAAAACACAAGAGGAAAAACCATGGCAGGTTAGGCAAATAAACCAATTATTTTACTACAGAGGGTTTGTCCAGTAGGTTTTAGAAGCTGGGTGCTTCTAAAATAAAACGGGCTTATATCATCACTTTTGTTTTCACATCTGGCAGCTCGGACAGCTGTGGCATTTGTTTGAATCGCCCACCACCTCATCTTCATCAAACTAGTGAATGGCCGCACACGTCTTGCAGCTGACAGGCCTGTCGTCTGTGCACAGAGCACTCACATCCGAGAGAAAAATTAGATATTGAAGCCCATCATTATTCAGAAGGGCCCTCACAGGGGTTGAGTGGACCGAAGGCTGGGGCACTGAAAAATGCACCGTGCCCTCTTTCATGAATCATATCTGTAACCTAGTGGGGCGTGTCCTCTTTTGTTGGCCATTTCGGCGTCTGCATGATTCAGCACCCTCTCCGATAAGCCGGTCAGGTACTTCTTTGAAGAAGAGAGAGGGAAGGAAAATCGAAAAAAATACACTCAATCTGCAGGTAGTGAAAATAAAGACGTCGCAGGAAACGGACAATTCATAAAGTCAAATTCAACTGAAAAGCTTCCAAATGTGTCAATGTGGTCCTTATGTCACAGAGGTTTTGCAAACGTACTAAAAATGCTCTTTCAAATACCCCAAAGTCAGTCAGTTTAAGTTGTTACTGGATTAAAGGATTATGGGTCATAAACAAGTGGTACTTTCCAAAGAAAAATGCAATTTAAAGTGCCTTTTTGTAACCAAATTTAACCTGGATATTGGCTGGAATGTCGTAATGGAGAACACGGTGACTCTTCATTACATTAGTTTTTATCTGATCACTGCCGAGTCGATTCAAAGCTTTTTTATTGAAGAAGGAGTTTTCACTGTAGTCAAAGCAGCCATGTGGGACTCAAGTTGGAAGGATTTTATTGAGGGCCTTTTATACAAACAGCAAGACGTTCATTTATTACCTCGAAAGCAGCTGTAAGCCTTTAGGAGCTTTGAAACTGCTGCTCTGTTTCTTATAAATTATGTTCCGGCAAGGATGAAAATCAAAATTCATGTTTCTTGTATTTCTTTTGGAAACACTTACTGGCTAGGTCCATGCAGGATGAAACTCTGAGCTGTTGTGGATTAGCTTCATATCATGAACCATTGTTGTAAACCATCTTCCAATTTTCCAACCAAGATTTTCTGTGTATTTTCTTAGTTTGACCTCTGTACTTTTCCTTTTTGGGAATGATGCTGCCTTATGGGTTTCATTCAAAGTAAAGTCATATTGTTGTCACATACCTAGCACATTTGGGGGGGGCGGTTAAAAGCAGTAGCACATCTTTTAACTCACCTAGAAGATCCACAACCCCCTGTTGTAACAGTAAAATATGTCCAACACAAGAGGCCTTCACCTCCTATCTGGGCAGCTGTTGGACAGCACATGTTAGGGGGGAAAAAAGCAGCCGCGGTTAGGAACCATTTGATGGTTTAACCCCCCCTGTTCCAACCTCTTAACCCTGTAATACCGGAACAGTCACCAGCAACAGCAAACTACACATTCTCTTTCAACCATCGTAACTTTTCAGCCAACATTCCAATGATCTTTTGATCTATTGTAAAGCATCCCCAGTGTTCTTTTAATCATGATTATGCTATTTTTAGCAAAAATAAACTAAAAACCTGTGTCATTCTCTTGGACATAGTTTCTGCAGAGCAGTAGTAGTTCATTACAAACTCGCCTCTAAATTGTGGGTGGGACTGTTGCCACATAACCCCAACCCCACTTCACATCTCCCCTGTGTTTGTTGATGCCCTTTGTTGGCACTCTCTCCCGTTGTCTTACAGCCCCTCAAAACCCCAACATAAGATTACTGGTGCAACAAACCTGGTGAACAATATTGTAGCTATCCAGCTGTAAAGTTTGGAGCCAGATTCCAGCTCAGACGAGGAAAACAAAGACGTATGTGGATCTTTGTCTGCCAGGGGATGTATTGGAATGGAGTGGATCAGGTAGCCTGCGGCCTAAAGAATGTAGGTTTCAAGTAAAAAACTGAGGTCCTTTTCAAACGATCTTTTTCAAACAGCATTTTTGCGTCTGCTCCTGATTCACAACAATTTGAAATATTCAGAAATATAATTTTAAGCTAAATTTTCTTGATATACGTCCCCAAAAAAGACGAAAAAAACGGCAAGAATTGCGTAACCAATTGAAAAACGTCAAAAATACATTGTTAAATAGTTAATGCCGAGTGTTTTTCAGGGGGGAAAAGGGTCCCAAATTTAACCCTTCAACGCCAATGATGTCGAAGGATTTAGGAAACACGCTCTTTGACCTACTGTAACTCTCTGACCATTTACACAATCAAAGTAAATCAGCTGATTGTCTCGAGGAGACACAATCATTTGAAAGCTGCTATCCACTGCTATCCAGAATCAAGTAGTCCAATTATTCATTTTCTAAACCCACGAAAGTTGATTGTCTAAAAACTTTACAACTGGAAAGTGTCGGATATCAACGAGAGGCTGCTTTTCTCCATTCAGAATCCACTGGAATTGCGTTAAATGTGTAAAGAGTTCAGAATGAACTCTGGACTATTTATAATGCACACTGAAGAATGTAAACACTTGAGCTTACTGTCCAGAGTAAAAGGGTTTATCACTTAAATTATTTTTCTTTACATAAAGTTAGACTTAGAACAGATTAGCTTGTAAAACTGTGATGCATTGTTTTCTTTGTGATGTGCCCTGAAATACCTGGTTTAGAGTTGCCTCTGCTTGAAGCTGCTAATTTCATATTTTACCCCAACTTTTCTTTAATTTATTATTTAAATCTTTGAGGAAACCCCCTTATAAAAAAAACAAAAACATAAATATTGGTTCTTAGTAATGATTTTTTGTATTTAGTGAGGCCGTAAACAAATTGGGTCCAAACGATATTGAGACTTATATTTTAAACAGTAATGTTTAAAATAAATGTGTTTCTGGATGATACATATACACCCAGAGTATTCATGCTGGTTGATTGCTGCCACTAAAGTGCTGCTGTGTGTCCAGTTGGTTTGGCCCACATCCACACTAAATTACAACAATTTTTCAGACACAGCCTGCGGATCTCCATTATGACTGCCAGAGGCTTTGTAAAAATCACTTCTGGAACAGCAGCTAGCAACACCGGGGGACCCCAGAATGTTTGTTTTTCACCCTTTTACTGAGTTGCGTATGAGCTGAGGTGAACCCCACCGACTGTAGTTAAATAGGTGGGCGGAAACACAACTAGCCCCACATTGCATCACAATGAGATTGATGTTGAAATGTAAAAAAATAAAAAATATTGACAAAGCCTCCAGAAACAACTTCCAATCCAGAATTCTGTATTTTTTGGTTTATTTCCTTCATAGCTTTTCTGAAATGACAAGAATGAGAAGGTTACTTTGGATCGCCAGAATAAAAATGAAAAAACAAATAACACAAAACTGGATATTCTTTGATCGTGCAAAATATGAAAGTATTAGATTAAAAGAAAAGTAATTCTTGTCTTAGTCAACACATCATACTTTTGTACATTTAATGTGCTTCTTCTTCTGAAATTATTTGGTAAGGTTTCACTCAAGAATGGAAAACACATTAAAATCATATCATTAAAGTGTCAAACTTGAACTTGCACAAACATTTTTTGATTTGGAAATTAGTTTTCTTGGATTTGGGTTTGTTCTGGTAAAATAAATTCATAAAGACTTTCCTGAAATGAAACAACACAAGCAGCAGTAGATGGAAAAACCCAAATAACCATTCTGGAGGTCCATTTTATTGGTGTAGACCAGGTCTGCTTTCTTTTCAAAGCTTCAGAGGGGTTCGGCAAGGCGGCAAAA
This sequence comes from Oryzias sinensis, assembly GCA_037389245.1. Lineage (NCBI taxonomy): Eukaryota > Metazoa > Chordata > Actinopteri > Beloniformes > Adrianichthyidae > Oryzias > Oryzias sinensis. Next base: position 8,626,647 of record CM074510.1, on the reverse strand, counting down.
ACAACATCCACACCAAACCCTAATGCAGTAGTGTTAGAATGGGTCACAGAAAAGCTATACCTTCAGGAGAAAAAGGAAACAGAGATCTTATAGATTTATTCATGCAAACTGTCTTTGATGGTGTGCAAGTCAGCTGCAAGGAAGCCTAAAGACAGAAATTGTATCAGTTTTATTAGCTTTTATCAGTTCTCCTACTTTTATCTAGCAGAAAAAAAAGTATTTATTAAACTTGGCCATACTCAAAAATATACAATGAAATGTGTAATTTTCATTCATACTGATGATGGGAGACCCTATTAGGATTTTCTGTCAAAGCCGAAAAACAGTAAGATAAAACCAAATGAGACTTAGGATGTCATCCTAAAGCTACGTGCATACTGGGCATGAGTGGTAAGTTCAAGAACAAGCTCAACATGGTTTCTTGAACATGCTTTTAGCATACGGTATACACACTGAACTTATATTACCAAATTATAGCGCATCTACCTACAGTTGGAAGAGGCTCGGTGTAAAATATCAACGCAGGGCAAATCTCATGAATTTTTCTTCAGGCTTTTTATTTCACAGCTCTATTCCAATGAATGAAAGACTTGGTGTCATAGAAATCGGCCAGGTAAAAACCGCAAATGTTAATTCCTCTTTAGTGATCAATGGCCAAACGGTTGGCACTTTTGTGTATTGAAAAGGACGCCACCATGACGTTGCTACCAGATCAGAGGCCATGATTGGTCAAAGTTTTACTGGTTTGACTTTCAAGAAACAAGTTACGTACGAAGGGGACCGAAAAATGGCTAAAAAAGTTGCATAGTGAACATGAGTTTTGATTGCGTAAACCCAAAACACGCATAAACACGTTTACATAGATTTTTCATTGAAAGTGGTCGCTCAAATGCTCAAATTACCTAGCCTGGTGAAGATGTAGCATAATACTTTTTTTTTTTTAGTAAGATTTCTTGCTTCTAAAGAGCAAAATAGGTATTTTTTCACGCCCTTACTAAAAAAATGGTTTTAATCAATCACAATTATACAATAAAAGGTCTAATTTCCTCTCAATGATGATGAGAAATCCTATCAGGATTTCTATTAAAGCAGTAAATAGTCAAATCAAACCCCAAAAGTTCTACAGCCAACACCCTGTCATGGATTCTCCAACATACCAGTCGATACCGCCTGGTCAAAACACCACTTATGGACTGGATTCAAACTGTAAGCTTCAAACTCTTTTGATTGTGTTGAGGAAGTAAAGTCGCCTTACGGGGAACGACTGAAGCCAAACTATTTAAGGAAAGTTTAAAGAAGCCTCACTCTGGACTATTTATAATGCACACTGACAAAAACAAGACCCCAGCACTATATGTTGACACGTTTTTAAACATTTGGCAGACGGGTAATGTAATCACACTTCAGTCTGGATAATAGCACTGGGAGAGCTGCAACTTTGCACTGGTAAAGGTCCCGTTACTTGTCCCCCCCCCCCGAAAAAAAAAAAAAAAAAGTCCTTTGGTACTTTTCCCTGACTGTGTTCAGTCTGCATCATCATTTTTTTTTATAAGCATTTATATAATAACCAGTTCTAAAAATACGAAAATAAAAGTTATAACATTTTCTAACACCAAGGCCACAAGTTCCAAAAAAAAAAAAGCTTTGACTTTTTGCATCTGGAGCATTCTCAGGGTGGGTGGCATGCATCATAAGCTTCCCAGCCAAAAATGTCTAATCTTTTGCTCACGTTGCCATGGAAACACTGGCAGCCAAATTCAGCATAATACACTGCTTTGAGATGACCAGTTGTAAGCAGTTTTGACCCAGAACCCAGCAGTTTCAAACATTTTCTTTTCTTTTCAAATAAGACTGTAGTTTCCACTGGGGTTGCCAACACAACGCTGGGCAATCAGCTTTAAAGGCTTCTTTGCTCTAGGACTTTTTTTGGGAAAATGGCAGCTTGAGGTCATCATTATGTGGTGCAGTGATTTTTTTCAGCCCGATGAGCCATTGAAAACCCATGCAACAAAGATCTCATGTCTTGGAAGTTTTTTTTATTTCCAAAAAACAAAGTTGAGCAGGACTAAATCCATGTAACCCAAAAAAAAAAAGGTATTGAGGTAACAATGCATGAAGTTTAATTTAAATGTGGAGCTTAATCGTTGTAGTTTTGCAACAGTTTTGGGCACTTATTACACAATTATTTTTTCCTAGATGCAAATAGAAAAGAAAATTGCCTATAGTTACTTATTAACTTAGAACATAGTTTCTATATTAATTATTTCATAATGATATTCATTTAATTAAAAAAAATAAGCTTGTAGGAGTATCTTTTTGGGATTATGTTTAGTTACAGTTTCCGTTTTCTATTAATTTTCATGGGGGAACAACCATGTATTCTGAAAGATTTATAATGGAGATTTTGGACAGAATTTAATAGAAATTTCTTTTTTGAAATATAAACTGTATTAAATGGAATTTCAAAAAAAGTAATAGAAGAAAAATTGTTAAAAATTAAACTTTAGGAGAATTTCTTTTTCTCCATTATTTTAAAGGTTTTTCAGACAGAAATGACAGTATGATTATGTTTGTTCTTACAGGACATTATTTTTACCTTTAACACAGTTTCACATAAAACAGTTACTCTGGAATTAAACATTGAGCTCATTAAGGATGCTTTCATTTTTGGTGTCTTTCACATAAATTAGTATTTGGAATAGAACTTAAATTGATCCAAACATTAAAAACAAAAATAATAATTCACATTTTTAACTAACTTTCAACAGTAACACAGAAAGTTTTTTCAGCATTTTTCTACAATATTCCACTTCATTCATTTTCAGGTTTTTTGGTTTTTTACCTGATACAATTTTTTAATTAACATTTACAAATGTTAAGTATTTTGACACGTTTTTTTTTTTTTTTTTAGTATTGTTCAGCTTTAAACAGTATATTTCAGTTTATAAGTTATGCAACTTGGTATATTATTAGAAGCTAAATAGCTTGTATTTGTCTGTTTTACCTTTTTGTTTAGCTTTTAAGTTACTTTTTTGTACCATCATTAAATTATAGCAAGCAACTTTATATCTAGTGTTTACTAATCAAACCTGCTGTCATTGCTTGCATAAATATTTTTGCTCAACAGCTTTAGCTGTCAGTATTCAAATATTTTACCTATGGAAATTAAATAAAGATTATTTCATAAAACTTATAGATTTTTGGGCATTAATTACTGTGTTTTAAAGGAGCAATCCCGTTGTCTCCATGCCCAGTACTACTTTTTTTTTAAACGAGCTAAACCTCACTTTACTTGTGACGCAGTGCCACACAAACGTTTCAGCAGACCAACCACCTAATTAAAGTAAGCAGCATGAAGCTGTTTCTCTAAATAAACTTCAAATTCATACCATTATCCAATTTGTTTCCATAGCAACACAGAAAGTGTGTTTCCGTTGTAATAGCTCTGCCAAAATTGTGCGGTGAATGATAGTTCTTGTCTGGATTGAACAGAAGGTGTGATGGGGGAGGGTTGACCTCTGCCTATCGCTCGCATGCAGGGATGTCTCGGAGCAGAGCGAAGAGGCAGGACGACGGGAGTCAGCAGGAGAGGCTGCATTTGTCAGGGAAGACAGCTGATGAAGATTCTTTCAGTCTCGCTCCCTAACGAGGGTCCCTGCTGACACAAAGCCTCTGGCAATGTTTCAGCGTTGCTCACTGCAACCTAAAACACCTTGAAAAGTAGGTGTGAGGGAGGGTGGCATTACAGAGATGGAGAGATCTGTCTCTCAAGCATAGAGGAAGCAGATTTGACGCATTCTTTTGATAAAAGCGCAAGAATAAAACGGCAGCAGAATGAAAGCTGCTTAGATCCACGAGTGCCTGGAATGTGTGGACCAGGGACATGAAAGAGACATGCTCATCCCGCCCTGCACAAAACATCTGTGGCAGTGCTGGGTTGCCTAAACGGCTTTGTAGATTGAACATGAAAAAATGATGTTTCCTCCTTCTGGCATAGGAAAAATTACAGAAGCATTTATCTGACATGAAACATTAATTAGGGACATGCAGAGATCCCACTAAAAGGGGAAGAGCCTGGCATATAGGAGACTTTAACTAGTCGAGTTCTTGGGTTATCTCCAAAGTCATGCTCAAAACAAGGTGGGAAATTAATTAATAAACAGCTTTTTCCAAAATAGTACTGAGTTTGCGTGAATGTCACACACAAGATTTTCCTGTCAGCAAAAGCTGGTGTCCAGATAGCTAAAGCTGAAAATATTCAAATAAGCAACAGAATCAGTTTTTTTGGTGTTGGAACACCAAAAACTGTCATGTTATGCTTGTTTAAAGGTTTTTTTTTCTTTTTGACTTGTATTTCTGCAGTGACCATCCATCCATTCCTGTGGAGCAGCCCAGCTGCCTGCACTTTGCTATGTAGCCACACAAGATTTCAGGGGACTCTCAATCAGCCAGCAGTTGGCTCCTTCAGTGTTCTCCTTTGCGTTTCACCGTGGTTTTAAAAATTTTCAATCGGTCACGTTTTGGTTTGTGGTTCCTTCCTCCATCTGCCAAACTGTGACATAAAGACTTTTTTTTGTGTTTTTAACACATTGTTGTAACATTAATTCTCTTGATGGAGGACATTACAAAAGCATATTTTTTAAGTTCTTTTTTTTCTTTTCTTATTTAGACCTTTGTGAATTTGAGGCAGATGAAAACATCCAGTTGAAAAAAAGTTTGTTGGTGTGATGTATAAGGTAGTGTAGCAAGCATCAAGCTCCATGCTCTGCTCCATTCTGATGCATTCACAAAACTGCACGACTGGATTGTTCCAATATTGCTCACCATTTTTTGCACCAGTAATGTTGGGTCGAGGTTGTGAGGGTTGTGTAGAAAATGACAGATTTTTGATTTTGACAAAAAATTGCAAAATCATAAAAGACCACTAGGAATGATTTGAAACACACTTTATTACTTTACACTATATTACCAAAAAAATTGGCTAACCTGCCTTGACTCACGTATGAATGGAAGCGTCATCCCTTTCCTAAACCATAGAGTTCCATATGATGTGCCTTTGTGACCTTTTGCAGCTGCTACAGCTTCAACTCTTCTGGGAAGGCTGTCCACAAGGTTGAGGAGTGTGTTGATAGAACGTTTTGACCATTCTTCCACAAGCACATTGTTGAGGTCACACACTGATGTTGGTGGAGAAGGTCTGGCTCTCAGTCTCCATTCTAATTCATCCCAAAGGTGTTCTATCAGGTTCAGGTCAGTCAAGTTCATCCACACCAGATTATGTCATGTATGTCTTTATGGACCTTGCTTTGTGCACTGCTGCACAGTCATGTTGGAAAAGGAAGGGGCCCGCTCCAAACACGATCCCACAAGGTGGGGAGGATGGATTTGTACAAAATGTTTTGGTATCCTGAAACATTCAGAGTTCCTTTTACTGGAGCTAAGGGTCCTGAAGAACAAGCCCACACCATAATTCCTCCTCCACCAAATCTCACACTTGGCACAATGCAGTACTGGATGTGCCGTTGTCCTGGCAACCTCCAAACCCAGACTTATCCATTAGATTGCTAGATGGAAAAGCATGATTCATCACTCCAGAGAAGGCGTCTCCACTGATCTAGAGTCCAGTGGCGGTGTGCTTTACACCACAGCATTCAATGCTCTGCATTGCACTTGGTCATGTGTGGCTCCCCATGTGGTCTACCACTTGGTGGCTGAGTTGCTGTTGTTCCCAAACATGTCCATTTTGTTCTGATAGAGCTGACAGTTGACTGTGGAACATTTATGAGCAAGGGTATTTCACCACTGGATTTGTTGCACAGGTCGCATCCTATGACAGTTCCACGCTGGAATTCACTGAGCTCCTGGGAGCCCATTCTTTAACAAATGTTTGTAACAGTCTGTATACCTCAGTACTTATATACACCTTTAGGACACCTGATTCTGATCAATTGGATCGGTGAGGGAATACTTTGGGTAATATTGTAGATGATTGACGTGGCTCTTTCAGCTAACTAAAGTCATGATAAATATTGGCAGTAATAAGGAAGTATTTACATCACAAAAGCCTAAACAGGATGTGATGTTAATTTGTTCCAATTTAAACATTTATGTTTTAGCAGTGGCCAAAAGCAGTGAGCACTATGCAGCCCATACAACGCGGAATCATCATCTAAATGAGGCCTCATCTTGGCTGCACTTCTTCACCTCCAAATGAATTGGCATTTGATGCAAACAGGTCGCACCTGCCCAGTAAGCAGTTTTCTTCTGCCATTTTTCATTACATGCCCTCCTTTGATCAGTCCGACTTTGCACAATGCAGTGTTTAACAGCATCACAGCCAGCCTCTATATTAAAACAGCCAAACAGGGACGGACGGCTGACAGCTCCCCAGATCAATGCTCTGGCATTGAACCCCAGTTCCAAATGAGCTCTGGTGGCTTGTTTCAGCAAAAAGGAGAAGAGAAAAAGTAGTTTAATGTGATAGCTGACAGTTTCCCATATATGCCAATGTTAATGGCAGGTTTCCAAATCTTTGATCAGTGTGAGACAGCATTCTGAGACTCCTCAACAAGCTTCCTATGGAGTGAAAAATGGATTTCTATGTAAGAACTTGCAAAGTCTTCGATTTTCTTTAAAACTAAGAAGGAACATTTAGATGGAGCCTTTGAACTGATCAACTCTCCACTGCAGGCGGAAAAACAGAAGCCTGACGTGTGCCTTTTTGTTTTTTTTTTACTAAACAAAATTAGACTCACCTTATTAATCCCTGAAGGGAAATTAAGCCTCCATGAATATGGAGCCTTGTAGTCACAAGTCGCAAGATAACCCAAGCTTAACTTCTGTAATCGAGTTAGCTAACACAGTCAGAAGAATGTCAAATGTTTTTCTAATATTAGCTGCTTTTTGCGAGTGAACGCAAATGAGATTTTTCCTAACTATCAAAGGCAAAAAGGGGTGGAATGTTCTGGGTAAAATACAGATGACAAACTTAATAACTGTCCCTTTATAAGTTAAGGTTCAGTCAACCTTGTGAAACAACCCACAATGACTTTAAATGCAAGCATTTTGGTGTTAGAGAATTAAAATTCTTTGGAGGGAAATGACGACAGACAATAAATTGCCTTAATTGCAACAAGTGCAGCTGTGCGGGTTTTGCATGCGTAGGTCCCTTTTTGATTGAGGTTGTGCTGATAATCATGGAAAGCAGAGGCACGCGCTGCACATTTTTGTGCGCTGAGGAAGTAAACTTGGGGGAGGGGTAATCATGAAGGTAATATAAAGTAATTAAAAACAAATTCAGCTCACAAGTAGCATGTAACAAGTTCTTGGAACAAAAGGATTTAGTTTTGGACCTGTTGATCTAAAACAAAATATAAAAAAATGTTGCTCAATTGTCAGATTTTAGCTGTTTAAAGCATTTTAATATGAAATGTTTCTTTGTTCGTTCTTAGAAAAAAAAAGCAATTATGCAATTGAACCTACTTACCTTGTTTAAGGCTGTCTTACGGACGCTATGTAAAATGTGCGCATTATCCACGTATGATATTTCTGTCGTCTGTGATACATGCATGATATACGTACTTCATATGCGCTTGTTAAATTTATTGATGTCCGTCGAGGATTTCAGCTGACTTGTCTTTACATGAATTCGGTTTTGAACTGTTTAAAATTGTGCATGGTTTTTGCAAGTTGCATACACAAATTTGTGGCTGTCCACAGCCATTCCACCTGTCTAACAGACTCTTCACTCATGTACCACAGATGTATAACTATTACGTTAAAGTGACGTAAATGAAGCACAAATCACTAATAAATTGCATATAAACAGCCCAATAATCACGCACTTTATCCATTTTACTACGGACAGGACTCTGGGCGTGCCAGGCCCCTTTCAGGGATCTCCCCATTTGCATGTTGTCGTCCCCTGCTGCTGCATTGGCTGGCACCTATAGCAGCTGACTTAGTACAGGTGCGGACCAAGCATCACAAGGCGGGCGCTGACCATGGTGCTGACGAGATGTGATTTCTGTCCAGTGCTCCGAACTTTTTCACATATGACCAAATTTCCTGAGTGCAATGTGCGCAAGTTGTACGTAGCAGCAGTGGGCATGGCCTTAACTCTATAGTGCTAGAAGGTTTTTTATTTTTTTATTTTTTATTTTTTTACGGAAACTGGAAAATCTTGATGTTATGGGACATCGCTGATTTGGATGATGACGTTTGTTCATAATGTAAAGTTATTTGGCAAGAAATGATAATGAATGTGCTCCGTAAAAAAAATAAAAATAATAATAACTTTTATAAGTATATGGACAATGAAGAATTATTTAAAACATCATCCAATCAGTGTTGTTCCATAGTACCCACTTTTTTTTCTATTTAATTTTTTTTAAAAATTCATTTATATTTCTGGAAATTAATTTTGTTTTTAAAAACGTAACATTTTTATTTCATTATTTTTATTTCTAAAATGTCATTTAAATTTTAAGTTTAAAAAATGCATTTTTAGTGTTTTTAGTGTTTGTTTTGCTTATTTAGTTGTTGTGATCTTTTGATTTGATTTGATATCTTTAAAATATTTTCGCATTGAGAGATTTGTTGGTGTGAATTTCACTTCAGGGCCACCGTAGCAAAAGACTCTATTAAAAGTTAAATGCTAAAGACTACAGAAAAGTACAGAAAAAGAACCATAGAAACAATCTTTAATGGTACAAGATTATTTTCTCCAATTCTATAGATTTCAGTGAGTCGTCTTCCACAAAGGAAAAATACTTGGAAAACTAGGGAATCTAACCAGGAGTGACCGCCAAAAAGAATCAAAATTTCTATGAGCTCTAGCCCCCTAACTCACAGTGCAGTGCATAACAGCAGTTTCATGTCAGATACCAGTGAACTACTTTCTGTTTTAATCAAGCTGACACCTCAGTCTGGAGACGCAATGCATGTGTCACACCAAGAACACGCTGTGACGCTCCAATTAGGTTGGAAATCTAATTTTCCAACGTCTCCACACTAACCTGGTGACTCAAGAGAAAGGCAGCAAGCAGGCAAAATTAAACTTCTGCTACACTTTCAAAATAAAATTCATCTGAAAACAGGGATTACTTCAAGAATTTCGGGGAATGTTGCAACATCTCCTTTGCAACAATCATTGCGTTATAGAGGTGGAGATTGACCCCACCCCCCCCACCTGTTCTACTGTTCTTTCTGCACTGCTGTCTGCTGAGTAGCTGACGCAGTTGTCTCCTCATTCTGCCTCCACTGAATACACCTGATCCAGGTAATCAGCAGCAAGAAGGACAGGGAGAGCTGGAGAACTTGCAGGGTGGTAGATATTGAGGATCAGGATTTGGCAGCCCCGAAAATATTTGCAAAAGTTGTCAGCAAAACTGAAGATTCACAATCCACACACGTAGCACTGGTTTCATTGGTATAAAAAGCGGAAAATTCAATTCATGTTTATGACCTTCTGCTCATCCTTGTAAAATTTTCAGTGTTGATTCAAAAACAATCCAAGAGGTCAGAAAAGAAGAAAAATAAACAAGAACTACACGTCTAAACTGAGTGTGTTAACCAGAAAATATGAATCATGGGAAAGTTCAAGGATGCAATTTGGGATTAAAAAGAAAAACAAACACACAAACATAAATGACAGGGTAACACATTCAACTCTTCCCAGTTTTTCATTCATAAAAACAAAAAATTACTTGTCAAACTGTCAGATTTGGAAGTGGTGGTGTGATGTTTTAGTTGCTTTGGATCTCGAAAGTCCCACTACAATTATTTCGAAATACGCAGTTTTATAGCCAAAATCAATGTCGTTTTCTTGGACATAGTTTTTGCAAAGCGACAGGAGTTTATTAGAAATTCAACTCTGAGCTGTGGGCATAAATGTTGCAGTGAAGCAACCCCAATCCATCTTTACCTTCCTGTTACTGAGCGGAGAGGTAAACTTGTGGCCTGCGACACAAATGGAATATTTTTCAAGCTTTTTCAAACTGCTTTTTTTATCTGCTCCTGATTCACAACAATTTCAATCAAAAAATAATTAGAAACATAATTTTAACCCTAATTTTCTTTATATATGTCCTCCATCAGAGAAATGCCAAAAGAACATGTTAAAAACACCAAGAACCCACTTTTTGTCAGAGTGGATCTTCATGGACCTCCATAACATGTTACTACTGGATAGAAGAGTGAATTCTACATTTTTTTTAAGCTTGTCCTGTCCAACAGCTGAGCAAGCAGATCAGAGCTGAGTGCCTCTTGTATTGGACAGATTTTATTGTTACAATTGGGGTTTATGGATCTACAGCCAAACTGAGAGTATATTTGCATAAACCCCTTTCGTATTTGAGGCTAAGCTTTATTTATGAAAATTATATTTGTATGCATTCCTTGTTGGACCGGACTTAAAAAAAAGAAACAAACAGAGTGGAATGTCAGAGATAAGGGGTTAGAGTGGTGGGTAGTCAATATTACAAAGTTAAAACATAAAGTGTTGTAAGTAAATTAAATTATATAACTTAGTTCACACAGCAACAAAACAAAAACAAAACAAAAAAATGTCTGCACACAACTATTTACAGGTTAGAAGTATAATCATGCATCAATGATTAATGATTTATCTCCCAAGATTACTGCACAGTAATCGCATTACCAATATTCATGAAGAGGGGTGTAGAAAAAGAGAAAAAAAAAACAAAAAAACAATACCAATGCTCGTATTTGTGCAAAGGTGAATAAGCGGGTGGGTTGAATCAATGTCTGCCTCTTAGAGTGTACCTTGATCACAATCAGACAACGATCCAGGAGCAACCACTCTCCCGTGCACTAGACCCCCACCACAGAAACAGAGACGGAGGTCAGGACCCAGCAGCCCCCCAGCCGTGGAGTAGGAGGAACAGAAAACACGCAGAGCCGGAGCCTCGGCCCTGGCAGGGACCTGCCCCACCCCAAGGCACACCGGGCCTATACCCAATGCCCCGACCGCTCTAGATCTACGCCGGAGCCCAGACGAGAGGCACGCTACCGCCCGGGAGTCCTGAGCTCCCACCCGCCCCCAACCCCAGAGGCAGTCCGGCACAGGCCATGGTCAGCCCAGACGGCCCACCCGTGCAACCTGCCCGCCAGTCCCACCGAAGTCAAGAGGTGGGAAGCGGCAGAAACCGACCGCCTGAGTGGGAAGGCGGACGCAGGCGACAGGCGGATGCAGGCGACTGGTGAATTCTACATTTACAAGAAAGTCCTGATTTTTCATGATAATCAAGTTGTGACTGCAAAAAGAAGAGCAGGACAATGATCCCAAAGAAACCCTCAAGTCCACCCTTGGAGGCACAGGACAGTAACCATGCAGTTTTGGTGTATTGTAATCAAATTATGCCTTTACATTTCAGTTAGATGCAGAATTTAAAAGGCCGAGGTAAAATAAATTCTGCATAGAATTAAATATCATTGGGTTCTTTGGACAAGCACTTCTTAAAGGAAAAAACTGGACGAGTCAAATGATATAAAAAGACTGTGAATTCCCTCTTGTGCTTCAGTGAAATAAATTGATAGACTGAACAATTGAGGTGTTACAGAAGCATAAAAAGGAACAGAACAAATCAGTTTTTCCAATATCTGTCTCCCCTAAAAAACATAGCAGCTTCCTTAGTGAGAAAAGTCTACAGGGATTTCTTCACAATTGTTTTGGACAGCAGTGCCACAGACTGACAACAGATGTTACTGGTTGCAGGGTTGGTGTCGACCAAATGGCTGTTATGAAGAGTCGTGCTAATGAATATTCATGTTAATCGGCTGCTACACAGAAGGTCAAATTCTCCTTCTTCTTCTTCTTTAAGGCCGAATTATGTTATTGTTCACCATAAGACAAGATGGAATCTGTTGCTCTTTCACGTCAGTGAAATTCTTCCAAGAAATTCCCAATTTTGGTCCTCGACATCTACAACCCTACCACATACTCTCTCTAGGTTCTGATTTGATTACACACACCTGATCCAGGTATGGTGAAGGAAGCAGAGCTGGAAAAGCTGACAAAAAGACCCCCAAAAAAGCAAGAATGCTGTGAAAATACAATTAATAATTCTAGTCAAAGTGCAAAATATACATTTATATTGAATCCAGCCTATATATTGTGTTGCATAGGGATGCTTCACCTCATATCGGTACTGTTTTGAGCTGTTGATGAAAGTGGAAGAATTCTCCTCAGCCATGACCTCTAATGCTATAAAATCAGCTGGAAAAAATCAATCTAATACTCTTTCCTGTTTGTTTGTTTGTTTGTTTGTGTTGGTTAGGAACTGAACTCAGGAGAAAGATCAATGTCCAAGACTTTCAAAAGTCCTGGGTGGAGAGTAAATATTATTGGATTTAATGGTGATGGAGGTCAAAGATCAATCTAATGATCAACATTTGACGCTTGAGTTGAAATGTTTTAAGTTAAAATTTGACTTGGAAGAGGTTTTTGGCAATTAGTTTTGCAATTTTTTTATAACCTGCTAACAGTGCAAAAATTAATTTTTGACAGCTCCAATGTACTTTGGAATAAATTACGACGAATAATTAGTCATAAAAACCTTGTTAGGAATATGGATTTTTGTCTGATTAGAAGAAAGGTACAACATTGTGGGGGTACCTCAAAAGCATTTAAACAGTAAAAGATGATATAAAGAGCAAGTCCTGTATATGAATCTATGTTTTCTCATTTGTTTAAGGTTTTTTTTTGTTTCATGCTGTGAACCATTTTGACTCTTTTTACAAAAAGGTAATCTATTTAAATGTACTACAAGTAAACCTGATTGATACTGATATATGTAAAATATGTCACTTTAGAGAAAATGTGTTTAAACGTTTGTGGTTTTCCCGTGAAACCTATGACAACAGTTCCATTTTTTGAAGGCTTGCATATCTTTACTTTTCTTATGTAGGTTGTGCAGTTTCTGCTGTTCCAGATGTTCAGCTGTGTTGCTGTTTTGATTCCACTCACATCCATTTAAGCTCAATGCAACAAATTCCTTCCCAGAAGGCAAACGTTGTTGTTCTTTGTGCTTGAGTAAATTATCAGCATGAATATAATTTCAAACAACTGGCTCATGCTGTCATGCATGTCTTTGGGAGCTGATACTAGAATGTACTTACTAGAATGAAAGTTTTCCAAGCCCTGTAAAATAAGAATAATTTATAAATGTATATATATTTTGTAATGTCTGTTTCAAGGAAAGGTACTATGTCATGTATATTAAACATGGAGGCAAAAGTAAAAATGTATTCCACAGAGCGGGAACAGTTCAACGGAAATGAACTGTGAGTTGTGGGCAAGACTATTGATGCAAAGCAGGTCCGCCCTCATTTACCGCCACCCATCTGTTTACGTCCTGTCCCGTTAGCTTACAGGTCTTCACAACCCCAACCTAACATTACCGATGCAACAAAACGGTGAACAACATTGGAGCCAGATGCCAGCTCAGACGAGGAAAACAAAAGAAAAAAGGATCTCGTCATCTACATGTGGATGCATAAAAATGGAGCGAAGCAGGGAGCTTGTGGCCCGCCCACTGTATTTGTGACATCACAATGAGCTTTTTCTGCCCCAAAATACAATTTTGAGCGTAATTGTCTTTTTATTTGTCCTTGATAATCAGAAAACAAAACAAAAGAACATGTTAAAAACACCCAAAACACAATTTTCATCAGAGTAATTCTTAAAGAACAAAACACACATATAATTTAAAAAAACAAAATGTCTTTGTAGCTTGAAAGTTGCTTTTATTTCCTTATTTCCCCCCCAAAATAACTTCCATTAAACTAATTTTAGTGTTCAAGATATTCAGTAATCTAGAGACACCTGGTAGCTTTTTAAGACTCTCAATAGTCAGTCTTTGTCCAAAGGCCTGATTTAGTGTGAAAATTAACCACCCGAAAGAATTCAAAGCAGAGCCACCTGTACTCCACATGGAGCCAGTTGAAGAGGTTTCGACGTCTGGCAAGAATACCGCCTGTACGTCTTCTCTGCAAGGTGCATGATCCACCAAAAGAGGCTCTGTGGTCGACTCCAAACAAGCTGTTGGTTTAAAAGATCCGGGCATCGCTTTTTAATGTGCTGCACTCGTGACCATTGGCAAGCAACCACCAGATGGAAAAATTGGTTTACAGACACTTCCAATATCACCAAGGCATTGTTCTTCATACAGATCTGTTGGTGTTGTGAAAACAATTGCCGCATTAGCGATCAAAACAACCCAGAACAATGTTTTCCAATTTCCACCATCATCAAATATGCGAGTCCTGCTGTGACAAGGGCAATAAACACCGCAAGGATCATTTTCACGAGGCCAGAAGGTTGAAGGAGAAAAAAAGCATTTATGGAGGGCGAAAAACAAAAGCCTGTTTCTAAATCCTCATCATTATTTTTACACCTGTAGCTTTGGGCTATGCGAGACCTTACACCAGCAGGTTTAGTGGAAGTCCACAAACTTCGCCGCATTAACCTTTCATAAAGCCACGTAGCACACGACCCCGCTTGAAAATGAAAATAAGTAGCCCTGGGTTAACTGGAAGAATAATTGCAGGTTAATCACAGGCTATATGCAGATGGCTTCATGGCGAGCAGAGCCCTTTCCAAACACCATAAAGCCAAGGAATCTGTAGCTTTTTGGAAAACCCAGTTGAAAGGGATTTATCGCCCGTCTGAAAGGCTTTAAGTTTCTCCACAACTGAACGGGCCCCCACAGAGGGCGGTTACAGCAGGTGCTAATATAAAATCAATGCTGCCCGGCCACTAGGACTGCATTGCCAATGAAGGCGTCACATCACAGCGCAGATAGGTGGCGAGAGCTTGTTTGAGTCGAGAGGGGAGGGGAAGTAAAAATACTGATGCGGCATTGGTCCCCACCTCAAACATGCTTTACGCTGCAACTGAAGAGACGCAGCAGCTGTAGGTGAAAGGAGAAAAGACGTTGACTGCTTTCAAATTCTGCCTGGAAAGCATTAAAGCCCAAAAATATGACAATGGGAAACTAGTTTAGTTTTAAGACCCGTTCAGACAAAAATCCTGTTTTTTACATGTTTTGTAGGACATTTATAAAAGTGTATTTCCTCAGCTGGAATGCTCAAGTATTTGTGGAGTTTTTTTTTGTTGCACTGATGTTAGGTTGGCAGTGTGAGGGGCTGTAGGCTAGAGGCAGAACATGTAAACGGAAAGCTCTCAGCTATAGGCCGAGGTTGCTCCACATCAACATCCCTCAGCTCAGAGGTGAATTTCTCCTGCCGCTCTGCAAAAAAGCCTGTCCTAGAAAACAATGCAGGCTTTTTGAGTTTGGTTAAAAACGGCATCGTCATAATTAAAAGACCACTTGGAATGCGTTGGCGTTAGATTAAAAGATAATCAGAATGGGTCCTCAAACAGTTTCATATGTTTTCCATCACTTACTCTATACTGAATCCAATATTTATGTTTATTCAGGATCAGTCTAAAGAGGTGGGTTTGGCTCACTCTCCTAAAAGTATTTTTACTTTTTCTTTTTTCTTTCACAAATTCTGAATCCCCTCAACCTGTCAATTAGTCCCACTAGTTTTAGGCTGCATTTTCAACTTTAATTTAATAGATAAATGACTTAATTATTATTTAGAAATAATGTTATGGTTTCTGTTTTACAACACAGAAAGACGAGAACAACACAGTAAATAACAAATATCAGTTCTATAAAGTATTTCTGAATAGTTACCAATAAAATAGACAACGCCTTGAAAAGCTAGGAGCATGTAGACATATTGTTATCCCATTGATCATAAAAGAGACAGAGTGTTTACTTACTTCGCTTTGAGCGTATTCGAGTGTTTTTGTGTGCTTTTTATTCTTTGGATGCACAATCGATTTGACAGGATGTAACAGGAATGGCAGATGATTGCAGAAAAAGGTAAATATAAGTGTTGGCGTGTAGAACATTCTCAACATACATATCGATAAACTTTAGCTTTGACTATACAAACAGAACAGACAGCAAATTTCATTATCGTGGGATGTGGAAGTTTGTCATGTCTCAGCAAATGAGGACAGACATGCTGTTTGTTTTGTGTAACAAATAAACCTTTTTTCTTTACAACAAACATTCATAAAGATAAAATCAGGACATGCTTTGTGTTGTGCTTAATGTCCCCCAAAATGGTTCAAATTTGAGCAAATTGGACATTGATTTTCTTTTGTCTGATGAGTTCTAAAAGCTCTATTGTTACCAAGACACTAGATGACGTTCCTTCCTTTAGAAAATTTCAATTATAAAAATATTTTAAAATAAAACTCATTTTTTTGTAATTGCCTGCTACAAACTTTATGCAAAATTTGATTCATTTAAGAAATATGTGCTCTTTTACATTGAATTTTTTTACAACAAATTATGCGTTTTTTGAACTACTACCTTCCACTGCTTTTTTAATTCCTTTTTTTTAAGTAAAGCTACATTTGCTTAACTCTGTAACACCAGAGCTTGAGCTCCATGGTTGACGTTCTTTCAATTTCCGTAACTCCTCAACCGTTTACGCAATTCACGTACACTGAACAAAAATATAAACGCAACACTTTTGTTTTTAGGTCCCAAAGGTCTGAAACAATTTCTACAAACACAATTTCTCTCAAACATTGCTCCCAAATCTGTGATAGTGAGGTGTGCAATATCAAGATGCAGATTATGATTATTGCACAGGCGTGCCTTAGACTGGCAACACCTGAGGGCCACGGAAATGTGTCATGTTTGTTGTTTAGGCGTCGCTGGCAACATCTCAGGTGTTAAAAGCTTCAATCAAAGTTTTGGATGTTCTACCTGCCAACAGATTTAGTTTTATTGAGTAGTACCTTCAGCTAACTCATCTTAGGTTATATCAATAAAATTAAAAGATAAAACTTTTTAGGTTTTTCCTGATTATTCAGGGTAAAATAATATATATGCAAGATTTTTCTTATATGACTAAAAGGTGCAATCGGACTATTTTACTTTGTTTGCAGACTGATAAATATGGGGGTTGACAACTCAAGACATTATGAATAAATCCATGTGATAGTCAGATGTCTTTGAATTTAATAGACTGTAATCAAATAATGAAGTTAGTTCATTTTATACCAGAAAAATTGAATCAAAAAGATTTTTTTGAAAATAAAAAGCTTTGGCAGAATGGCTGATGAGATTTTTTTTTTTTTTTTTATCAAACAATCTTTAAAGTAATAAAGTCTGGAAAAGAAATGAATTGATGACGCAGATTGACTTGCTGCATCTGTCTGAAAGTCATTAGCTCTGACTTGCCCTTCTCAAACGTGTACGACCGCAGGACGAATGCGCTGAGGTTAATTAAGCAGAATTACACGGCGCTGAGTGGCAACCCAAGCAGTGAGTTGGGTCACGTCGGTGTGTCTACCACCATTTGTCTCTTATTTTCAAACCCATGTCAGTTTTTTTGCAGCACTGACGCAAACGGAATCAAGCCCCATCACTATAAATTACTGTTTGTCAGGAGGACAGTTTTCATGCCCACTCTGAGTTCCTGAGAAGAGGGCTGGGTCTCCTTCAGTCAGAGTGGTGCATGTGTTCAGGCGGCAGACACACGCGGGACAACAGTTTTAGAGTTTGAATCCCCTTTAATGATGCCAGATGATGAAGAAATTACCTCCAAGAACATAGGTGTAATCAGAGTTAGGGGAATTACCCAGCGCCTCCTGCAAACAATCTGATTAAAAAACATTGAGGCGCTTGTTTGCTGACACAAACAACTTACAATCATTTAGTTTAAAATTGATTAGTACGGCTTTGAAATGGAAGCGACCCCCCCCCCCCCCCCAACACTACGGAAATGCAGCTTTTTCCTTTTAAAATATACTCAGTCTTTTTATAACAAATTTTCCCAAAAAAGAGCAACATTTTGTTCATTTTGTTCAGTGGTTTATAGGCCCTTCTTTCTCAAACAGCATCACTACATAGTCAAAAGCTGTGAAACTACAAGTCTAAGAACCTTTCACCATGTATTAAAAAAGCGCAAGACAAAAAAACATTAACTCTTTGACGCCTGAATATATCTTCAGCCATAACAAAAAATCAAGTTTTTCCTCTCACGTAGATGTATAATATATACTTATTCTTTAGTTAATGATCACTGTATTTAATTAAGCAAATGTGATTTAGGTGACGTGTTTGTTTTGTTTTATTTTCTGTCTTTTTAATCTATGCATTTCATCATTTCTGTAATGAGTTTGAGAAATATGTGTACATTTTTATTGCTTTGACTACAATGCTTGAAATAAATCAATAAATAGTATTTTTGGAGTATGATTGTCATGGTTTGAGTTTGTTTTGTCTTGGTTTTTGCTTTAGTTCTTGTTCTGTCTTGTTTGGTTCTGTTTCCTGTTTTATTTTGAAAGGGTTCCTGTCTTGTCATGTCTGAGTTGTACTCAAGACATGAGAGTCGCCAGACTCCACGCCAGACTTCACGCCATACTTGCCTCGCCGGACCGCTCGGCCTCCCGGCCGTCCTCCGGACCTGCCTCGCCGGACGGCGCGGACCCCCGGCCGTCCTCCGGACTCTTCTAAGCCTCGCTGGTGTGCCAAGCCCAGCCTCCCTGTACTCTGGTGCCTATCTAAGTTCGTCTCACAGGCCCCCTCCTCCTTGGTTGACTGTTGGAACCTCGGAGCGGTTCCTTGAGGGGGGGGGGGTACTGTCATGGTTTGAGTTTGTTTTGTCTTGGTTTTTGCTTTAGTTCTTGTTCTGTCTTGTTTGGTTATGTTTCCTGTTTTATTTTGAAAGGGTTCCTGTCTTGTCATGTCTTGAGTTGTACTTCCTTTGGTCCCCATCTGCCCTGATCGTGTTCACCTGTGTCTTGTCTGCCCTGTCTGTATATAAGTCTTGTCTCTGCCTTCCTCTTGTGCTGGTCCATTAACTTCTGGTCACGGTGTTACGTCTTCTTGTCTTAGTGTCCTTGTTCCATGTTCTTCGCCATGCCACAGCCTCCCGTCTCTGCGTCTGGGTCTCGAGCTTCCCCGTACATGACAATGAGTCACTTTTTTTGCATGTTGGAGGTAGGTTGGCCAAGGGTTTGACCCTATATGTAATATGAAAAAAAGGGTCAATATTGAATGACTGACCAATGTTTAACCGTTGTTGACGTGGAACCCATCTCCACTTCCACTTTCAAAGTTCCCGTTTGAAAAATTGCTTCCACCACCAAGATGAACACGGAAGTAGCGCTGAATGTACCGTCTTTCAGATGCTGGCTCCTGCAGCAGAGGGTAAAGGTCACCGTAAAATAAATAGGTCACCGCTAAAAGTTCCTGCTGTAGATGGTAAACTTAATCGCACTGGGAGAGTCTCCGATTGAGCTCGAGAACTCTGACATGTGCTTAAAGGCACCTTTTGTAGAGCTCTTCAAAGTAAATAAAGTATATATGTCAACACCATCTGTGTGTTCCATGCAGTGTAAATGAGATATTCCGTCAAGGCGATGAGGCTAGAAACTTTTCCTTTTACCAAATGATGAGAGCGAATAGTTTATAAACACATTTTTGGACAAAGCATTGAGCATCCCATTTGACGTGCATCAAAGGAGACAGCGGACATGAATTCAATGCTTCTTGAAATAGAGGGAGCGGCTGCAAATTTACTTGATGGATTTTTTCAGAAGCATTGCACTTTTCTCCCATTAGTGTGACTTATACTCCGGCATGACTCATACATGAGTTTTTTGTCATTATCGTGCATTTTTTTGGGTCCTGCAACTTATACTCCACAATTACATGGAGGTAACTTTGGAGCTACAAGTGGGTTGATATATATGTAACAGGCATCAAAGCGTGAAAAACAAAAGCCTACAAAGGTGGGTCACAATTGAAAAAGCAAACAACTTTTTTTTTAAATAATGGTCTGAGACTAAAAGGAAACTGTGACAGAGCACAAGTCTGTCACCGTGGAGACAAGTCCTGAATATTATTATTCCTATTCGACCCTAAACTACATTATCAGCTGGCTGTCTGCCTACCGGCCAGCCAGCTGCCCGAATGCCGGCATGACAAGCAAAATGGCTCGGCAGCGGAGCTAGGAGCTCTGTCCGGTGAATCGTATGGCAAACCAGCAAGCTTAGGTATCATAAATCTTATAATATTGTTCTTATATTCATTGAGACAATAATAAATTGATTGTTATTGTTTTTATATTTCCTTTCTTGAAGGAATAAATGTGGGTCACAGAGACATGGAAGTCACTGCTGAAAGCGGCGTTTGCGGCCGGACAGAGAGCATATCCGTGTATCCGTGAATGTAATGACTTACAGCATGACATGAATAATGATTGCGTTCGAACGAATTAATTATTGCGTTCCCACGAGTTAATCATTTCGAGGGAATGAAATAGTATTTCGAGGGAACGAAATGGTATTTCGAGGGAACGAAATAGTATTTTGTGCGAACAAGATATATTTTAATTTTTTAATGTCAGGTCATGGGCTCCGTAGAGTTGCACAAAATGTTTTTTTTTTTTTTAAATAAATTAAAAAAAAGCTACTCCTGAATTGTAATTGGTTATTGGGGCTGCTCTGGTTTCTGTATCATCCTTCAAACTTTTTCTGCCCTTTGCATTGTTTGTTTTCACCTGCATCACAGTGTCAAACCAATCACACAAGGACATTTGCTTAGATTCATCAAAATCCTGACCTCCCTTGGTGGACCTTAACATCCTTGTCTGTATCCATTGCGTGTTAGTGGTCATTTCCTCCCTCTGGCCTCGCCTCTCTAAATGCGCTTTGCCCCTTTATCTGTGTAATCACAAGTCCCTGTCGGCAGATTAGACACATTGTCCGAGTGAGTCCATTCAGTGCCACCAAAAAGACCTCAGAGAGCCTGAGAGGATGAGGAGGGGTTTTGTGTATTTGGATTTCTGTCACGGTGAGCGGGAGTGTGTCAGTGCCTGGGCACTTGCGCACAAACACTGCTGGCAGCTCTCCATAGTAATCAAATCAGGCGTCATGCTGCCCGGCCTGAATCAGCTATGAAGTTCAGACAAGTTAAAAGTCGTGTGGGATTCGGTTTCCGTGCGCACGCCGAGCCACAATGAAGGAACAGGCGTTTGTGTGTTTGTGCGCCGACACCACTGCTACTCCTGGGTCAACAGAGTGCCATTCACTGTCAGGGCTCGTGACTGCGGACTGACAAGCCCCACAGCAGATTGCTTGATGTGCTGATACAGACAGAATGTTTTCTTAAAGTGTTTCCTCGAAGAAAAGAAACCTCCAGGT
This sequence comes from Oryzias sinensis, assembly GCA_037389245.1. Lineage (NCBI taxonomy): Eukaryota > Metazoa > Chordata > Actinopteri > Beloniformes > Adrianichthyidae > Oryzias > Oryzias sinensis. Next base: position 8,605,382 of record CM074510.1, on the reverse strand, counting down.
CAAGTTGTTCAGCTCAGCCTTTTCCCCACCCTACACCCTGTCACAGATGTATAGCTTTGGTCCTGTGAAAAAAAACCAGGAACTCCAATAATAAGAAATGAAATAGCAGAATCATAACATATTTCCAATTCTGTATCTCTCTCCAACTACAGTTAGAAATCTCCCCCAGTTTCTCTGTAAAGGTGTTTTCATTTCATCTTATCTGTTTTGTGTTCACCTTCAAAGAAGGCCAACAATCTTAGACAATCTCCATATGTTGCTTTTTTTCCTACTAATGTTCACGACAGACAAACAAACCAAGTCTCCAGGCAACAGGAACTGTCGAATGTTTAATCACAGCACCGTCTGCATTAGATTCAGTTTCTCTAGGATTCAATACATTGATGTCTACCACTGATGTCGATCTACTTTTCCTTCAATTCCATTAGTTCTCTGAAAAATGTATTTTAAATTTGACGCCAATTGAGCTTTTTTGTGATAAGTGGGGAGTTCATGAAGACCAAAAAATCCCCTGCTTGCTCAGTTCATCCAATCTTTAAAGCCTTAAGGGCTACGCTCTGCCATCGCATCAGTCGTTTCCAGAATTGCGCAGTCTAGTTCACACTAATGTCCACTGGTTTTGCTTGTGACTGTTTCCAATAACTGCGATGAACTTCTGAGTGGTGTTCATACTTTTCAAGCAATGCGATTGTCTCCAGTGTTTTATTTTTAGAAAAAAATACACTTGCTGTGTCTGCAAACACGCAGGAACATGAAAGGCAAAGGAGGAAGAGATACTGTATGTTCAACCACTAAACAGAGGAGGGCAATAAATAAATAACGTATAAAAAAAATGGGGCGAAGTGCATTCTGTAGTGTTCCAAGATATATCTTTCTAGTGACTTCCTATATTTTCTATGTTGTTTTCTGCTGTCTGCTGCTCTCTTTGCCTCTCTCTCTCTGTGACTGCGTGTGAATTTCTACAATTGACTCTTCATCATCATCAGTGTTTAAATAGACATTTTTCTAGACAGAGTCAATGCATTCTCTTGAGATAAATTCAGGTTAAATTTCACAATTTGCACACAATTGCACTACGGTCCAGTCGCGGATGATGTCATCAGCAGATGGCCCTGCGACCACTGCAGGGCCATCAGAGTGGAATCTCAACCCCTCAAAAAGAAAGTGGTGGTAGCTCTCCAGTTTTGATTAGTATTTCATTTCATTGATGTTTAATGCAGTTTATGCCAATGAAATTAAGACACATGTCGTTGGGGAAATTCTTAACATGGTCCTCCTTCAGGAATTAAGGCATAAACAGCTAAAGTTTTGGAGAATTTGCTGATTAAGATTTAGAAAAATAATCAGGGTGATTGCCTAATATGATACTAAGTCATGCAAGCTAAACTAAGTTTTTGCTAAACTCAGTGAACTGAATAGAGCAAGGCTTAGAAAATTGGACTCATAAAATGTTATCCAATGATTATTTATACATTTTTAATTTCCAAGGATATCCGACCCCCATTAAGGCATCTCTCTTTATTCCTTTGAGGCTTTCATCTTTCCTGGTACATCCTGGTACTCGACACAGTGGTGGTTCATCACAGCAGCCTCATATTTTACCTGTTCACTTCTGTCTGGCAGATGACCTGCTCACTACACTCGCTTGAACTCCTGGTCTTGGCCTCTCATCCTTCCAGTATAAATTCATATAAAAGAATGGATGAGCGAGACACGGCGGTGGAGAAAATGCTTGGAAGGCTGTAAAATGAAATGTCACCAGTCTTGTATTGCTAAAAGCAACAAGTCTATGTGAGTAATGGATGCGTTCCACTAGATTTCTCTCTTTTTTCTGTTTCTTTTTTGGTCTTCACGCCTTGCAGTTGAGGCGAGTGTGTGCGTGCTGGTAGAGCGATCCTATTCGTCTTACTGCAAACCCCGAAGCTTGGATAATTTAGTGCGAATGATGGAGTATTTGCATCACTAAGCAGGATCTTCAATGAATGAGCTCCAGCTATTGATGAAACCTCACCTCTGGCTGATCATATAAGTTTCACTCACATGTGAAACTCATGAAACTCAATTACTTTATTAGATCAACTCTGAATCAGACCATGATCTGTAGGTGTTTCTGTATTAGAAAGGATGGTTGTTGAAATGGTTTAATTATGACAAATATGACTGTTACGGGGCAAAGTCAAAGGGATTTGTTCCCATTTCCAGAGAATAAAATCTCATTGTCTTAGTTGGGTTATTTATTGGCTGAATTGATAAATATTTGAGGTACAAATAGATTTATACAAATGGCTATAAATACTTGTTTTGAATCTTCTTTTTCTAATACTATTTTTGGGAGGAAGTTGCGAAAAAAGATTTCTTTAAGCATTTTATGGAAGGTATTTGTGTTTTTTCCTCTCCTCAATTTTTTTGCATTCCAAATAGGACATGTTGCCTCTAATGGGTCTAAGGTTATTTTGCCATTGAAAAACTTTTATAAGATTTTAAAAATGAAATAATTACATTATTTCTTAAAATTATGTTTCTTTTTTGTTTTTATTTAACTTTAAGATTCAGTTTTTGCAGCGACCGGATTCATGAAACAGTTCGTATGGAAGGATCAGTATGTTTTATCTGTGAATTTTGAGTTCTATGAGTTTTGAAAAGAAAATGCAAATGTATGTGTGTTCTCCAAAATATTATAAATAAAAGGAAAAGAACTAGTAAAGTTCTGGCAATTTACACAAAAGCGGAAAAAGAAGTTACAATTCTAAAATGAAGACACAGTTGAAGACACTTTTTAACGTTATATTGTCTACAGACATGTTTTTTGCTGTCGTCAGACCATGGCAGTTTGGGTTTTGTATAAAAAGATAGGTTTTAGTCCACTTGGAACAAAGTTCTGACTAAACTCTACAAACATTAAAAACTACAATATGTATGATATCTGTGGAGATTTTGAAGTTGGATTTAGTTTCGTCTGTCATGTATTTTGATCTTGTTCTGTTTTAAATTGTCCCTACTGTCTGTCACACCAGGTTAAGGTTGATCATCCACAGCTGTCTTCATTTCTGTTAATTAACCTCAGTCTATTTAAGTGTCTGGGTTTCAGGTCATCCTTTTGGTTCTATCAGAGTTTTCTGACACCATGTCCTGCATATTGGGTCGTTCACTGCTGGTTCCTGACAATGTTTTTTTCCCAAATAGATCAAATATTTATAATAAATTGCATTATTAAAAGAGCTAAAATTGAGATTGCATTTTGAGTAAGGTTAAGGCTTTTGTTAGTGCAGCTGCAGCAAAGTGGGTGTCTTTTTATAAGGCATTGACAAGCAAACATTAAACCAGCCACATCAATTGTTCCTTGCTGATAACAGTACTGTCTGTTGTTGCATCAACTGCACAGCTCAGACTACATTACAAATGTCACCTTGTCCTTGTCACCAAGTTAACCCCCAATTCCTTCTGCCTGCACTCATTTACTCTAAAAGATTAAATGACCCATGTACCTTGGCTGCTCAGTAGTTCAATTTTCCTAGAAGAATCTCAAGGAAATTTTGTGGTCGCACTTCTAAATTTCACCTAGAATAGAGTTGTAGCACAGTGTGAGCCAATGTAGTGAATTTCAAAACACTGAACTTTTTAATAGTGAGTTTTGGGGTCACTGGGCACTGAAGGCGAGGCAATGTGTCACACTTAGCTCTTAAGTTGGGCCGTGTCCCGGAGGATTCAATATTCCATTAGGACTATTATTTCTAAAATAGATTAATCCCTGTCATTTAACGCTTGGCCGATGTCCATTATGAAGAAGCACCGACGATGGTTTATAAATTATTCACGGCATTATCTGGGACAGTCTTCGTTCACTTTGCAGGGCTTTATCGCTCGTCCCTGGTGGAAAACTTATTCACCTTGATGAATTCGATAGATAGTTTTCTGCATGCATGCCTGCCTGAGCATCAGAGGCCACAACAGCCGCTTGCAGTCCGGATATTAGCATGTGTTGCTCGTGGGTTTGGCTCAAAAGTCCTTCATCGTATCCATCAAACCAGATTCTGTGGCTAAAAATATTGCACACTGAGCACTGCTGTGTTTGCATGACTTCCAAAACAGTGTGGAAGACTAAATTTGAAGATTGCACAGAGGAAAAAAAAAAAATGTGGTGTCACTATTTGTATCCTTATATTTGTTATGCAACGTCCAATATGTTCTTTGCCTTGATCCATTATTGGCATTAACCTGAATACACCATATTTGATCTATTCTAGTCTATGTCTGTTCTCTTCTGCAAACACAACCCAGTTTTCCCAAAGGGATAATTAAAATTTCATCTCATCTAAAAAAAGGAGGAAGATTTTCTTCAACATTGTGAACACCAAGTTCCAATATATGATTCCAAAGATCTGTTGGGAGTAAATCATGACATTACTACCTGCCCATGCGTCACTGGCTTGCTATCAAAGATGTATATAAATAACTTTCCCATATGCTGTTTTTAGTTTTCACCATCATTTTGTGAAAGTGTTTGTTCTTTAAAAAGGGTTTCTAGCAACATTTGTCCTAAGATTTGATTTGTTGAACTTTCTTATCAAAGAAGCAAGAAGAAAAAAATATTTTATACATTATTGCTAAAGTCTGATAGCAGCCTGCAATGTTTTCAATGGGAAAAAAACAAGCTAGACCAGAACAATTTTAAATATATATTGAACTGTTTGTATTAAATAAGTATTTCGTCATTTGTACTTGACACATCTCCTCTCAATCACACTCAAAGAAAATCCACCCAGTGAAACAGAAGGCTAAAGGCCGTGTCACACAGCCATTACGAACATTTTTTGCGTATTGAACACATCAAAATGTGCAGAAAGTGAGAAAAGTTGTAGGTTTATCACAAATAAACCACATTAAAATAACAAAAAGTACGCAAAACCATCCAAAAAACACGTATATAAACGTAAAAAGCCAGATCTGGCCCAAAATTTCGGTGTCAATTACATAATTTTAGTGTGACATGCATGATTTAAAAGTCATACATCGGTGCTACATGCATGAAAAGTCCGTTAGACCACAAATTTGCATATGTATCTCACAAAAATCACACACAATTTTGTAAGATTTACGTAACAATTGCGTATGAAGTACACAAAATACACAAAAACTGTGTAATTCTCAACTAACCCAAATTTTGGAAAAGCTACAAAACAAGCAAGGCGATAGCTCACCCAGCAAAAGATTAGTGATCCCTGAACTAGATCATGCATGTCTTGGTTTTCCTTGTCTAAGCTGGTATCTGACTCAAAACTATACGACTCACCAGCAGTCCCGCCCACAACTTTAGAGAAACATTTCTAATGAACTACTGCTACTATAAAGAAATTATGTTTCAGAAAAAAATGTATTGGTATTTTTTTTTTTTTTGTAAAAACGGGAGAATCTTAACTAAAAGACTACTGGGAAAACTTTGAAAATACTGGTAGATTAGTAGTGGACTGAAGTGAGTCTTCACACTTCAACACTAAAAAAAAAAATAGTTACACAGATCATTCTGAGATGAACATTCCAGGTTTCAACGCTTTTTGGAATTCAGATAAAACACTTGATAACTTCACTTGGGATTCTTTGTAGGGGTTGTTGCTGAAGTTTGGCATACTGAGCCCATTGTTAAGGCATTTCACTTCAGATAGCAAACTAGATCATGGTGAGTGTTGGTCCGCTGCGACTTGTTCTACTCATGTGTTCAATGAAAAGTGTTATTCCTAGAAAGGGACTAGCTAATGTAGTCTTTTTGTTGCCCAGGTTGAACTTTATCTTCGCAACTGGGAGATAATGTGTGTAAAGATGCTGAAATGACATGTAGTTGCTCTTGCATTAAGGTCATGAGAGAAAAAAAAAACATTTAAGTAAAAATGAGCAGGTTTCTTATGGAAACAAAATTTGGCCTTTGGATAAAAGAAGGTATTCAGTTGAGAAACAGATTTTTAGACATACATTTGAACACTCAGAGAGCCTAAATGCTGTAGACTAGAGCCAGGCAGGTGGAAAATTATTTCTTGAGTTAACGACAAAGCAGAGGCAAAATAAGGCAAGGCAAGGCAAGGCAAGTTTATTTGTATAGCACAATTCGTACACAAAGTAATTCAAGGTGCTTCACGAAACAGAAAAATGCATTAAAATCACAATACATCATTGAAATAATCAACGTAAAATTTACTTTAAAAGAAAAAAAAAAAAAAAAAAAAAAAAAATTGAAAAATGATTTAAAAATAAAGGAAGGAAAGGAAAGAAAAGTGCAGATAGGACCTTTCAGTCATATACACGGCTAAACAGAAATGTTTTAAGTCTAGATTTGAACATGAACACAGAAGAGGCCTGTCTTACGCCTTCAGGGAGGCTGTTCCAGATTTTAGCTGCAGAATATTGAAACGCTGATTCCCCTTGTTTAGTTCTGACTCTGGGAATCAACAGGAGGCCGGCCCCTGAGGTCCTCAGAGTACGAGATGGTTCATATGGCACTAACATGTCAGAGATGTACTTTGGTGCTCGGCCATGGAGAGACTTGTACACAAGCAGAGCTGCTTTGAAGTCTATTCTTTGAGGTACAGGGAGCCAGTGCAGAGACCTGAGCACAGGACTAATGTGATCATACTTCCTGGTTCTGGTCAGGACTCGAGCAGCAGCATTCTGGATGTACTGAAGCTGTTTTACAGCTCGTTTGGAGAGGCCGGTGAGCAGGCCGTTACAGTAGTCAACCTACTGGAGACAAATGCATGAATAAGTATCTCCAGGTCTGGTTTTGACACTATGTTTTTGATTTTGGCAATGTTTTTCAGATGGTAAAATGCCGCTGATGTTACTGACTTGATATGGCTGTTAAAGTTCAGGTCAGAGTCCATGATTACCCCTAGGTTTCTGACTTGATTTGAGGGTTTAAGAGACAGAGAATGAAGGTAGCTACTGACTCTTTCTCTTTGTTTCTGTGGGCCAAAAATAATAACTTCGGTCTTGTTTGAGTTTAGCTGGAGAAAGTTGTTCTGCATCCACGCACTGATCTGTTGGAGGCAGTGGCTGAGTGAATCCACCGGCCCATATTCACCTGTTGTCAGTGACACATAGATCTGAGTATCATCTGCATAGTTGTGATAAGATATGTTATTACTGCGTATTAACTGCCCTAGTGGCAGCATGTAGAGGTTGAACAGAAGGGGTCCCAGGATCGATCCCTGGGGCACACCACAAGTCAAGGCCATGTAGTCTGAGACACAACTCCCAATTTCAACAAAATATTTCCTGTCTTCTAGATAAGACTTGAGCCAACTTAGGGCAGATCCAGAGATGCCAACCCAGTCTTGGAGTCTGTGCAAAAGGATCCCATGATCAACAGTATCAAAGGCAGCACTCAGGTCTAGCAGGATTAAGACAGAGACTTTGCCATCATCAGTGTTCAGGCGGATGTCGTTGGTTACCTTAATAAGAGCAGTTTCTGTGCTATGATGGGGTCTAAAACCTGACTGGAAAACATCAAATGAATTGTTTAATAAGAGAAAATCAGTGAGCTGTTGGTAGACAACTTTTTCAAGGACTTTTCCTAAAAATGGCAGATTAGAGATAGGTCTGTAATTATTCAGTACAGTGGGATCAAGACCGCTCTTCTTCAAGAGAGGTTTAATGACTGCAGTTTTTAAGGCCTCTGGAAATATTCCAGATTGAAGAGACATGTTAACTATATGAGTAATTGATGGCAACACACTGTTCAGGACAGACTTTAGAAATCTAGTGGGTAACACATCAAGGCAGCATGTAGACGAGCTCAGACGGGTGATGGTCTCTTGGACAGTTTGGTCAGTGACAGGTATAAAGTGAGTCAGCTTAGAGTGAGTAGGTGGCCGTTCGATAGTTATATGTGTTGTGGAGTTGATGGCTTTTTTAATGCCCTGAACCTTGTCATTAAAAAATACAGCAAACTCATTACATTTAGGTGTGCAAACTAGTTCTATTGGTAGCTGGGTTGGAGGGTTAGTTAATCTGTTTACTGTTGTGAACAGGACACGAGAGTTGCTGCTGCAACTTCCAATGATTTCAGAGAAGTACCTTTCCCTTGTTCTGCATAAGATCTGGTTGTAAGCGTACAACTCCCCCTTATACATTTCATAATGAACCTGGAGTTTTGACTTGCGCCACTGTCGTTCAGCTCTGCGGCACTGTTGTTTCTGTGCCCTGACTAGATCATCGTTCCTCCAGGGAGCTTTCTGTCTATGTTTTCTCAATTTAACCTTCATAGGGGCAATGGCATCCAGAACATTCAAGATGCTAGAAGTAACACAATTCAGCATTTCATCAACATTGGCACCAGAGGCGTTTTCAAGGTCTATCATTTCTACAAACTGTGCCCTAGTGCTCTCATTTATTTGTCTCCTTTGGACAACTGCAGGGCCAGGCGGTGGTTTGGGAGAAACAGACAGGTCAAAGAATACACAGAAATGATCAGAGAGGGCGACATCAACCACACTGACATTGTGAATATTAACCCCCTTTGTGATGAGCAGGTCCAGAGTGTGCCCTCTGTTGTGGGTGGGGCAACTCACATGCTGAATTAGATCAAAGGTTTCAAGGACACCATTGAGCTCTTTTGCATTTTTGTCATTGACATTGTCAACATGAACATTAAAATCACCTGTAATGACTAGACCATCAAAGTCTGTGCACACAACTGAGAGCATTTCAGTGAAATCATCAATGAAACTTTGGCTGTGCTGAGGAGGTTTGTACATTTGTAAATAACAGATGCAGAAGAGGGAACAAGAAGGGAAGGAGGACATCTCCACCCAAAAGCAAAAAGGCATTCAAAACTAGGATCTGGCTAAGGGAAAGCCCTGGTGCCATTAAATTAAACTGTCAGCAGCTGTGCTAGCTAACTGAATCCAGGTGAGAACACTTTAGTAGTTCTGTACAAACACAGATACAGAGCTTTAACATCCAAATCCATTCAAAAACATTTTATTGAAAAATTACAGTCTAAGCAAGGCCTTAGAAATCCTACTCAATTCTTAAATTCTGAATTACTAAAAACACATCTATTATATAACAGGAGTAGTAAAGTGTGGTCACAAGCCACAGATAAAGGTGGAAAGATCAAACACATTTGCTGGTTAGATCATCAATTACAGACGGGACTAGGAATTACCTCCCCGAACACCTTCTGGACATTTCACTGAAAAAACAATTATGGGAAACCCCTAACTTCCTGTTTGAGGGAGGTTTGAAAACAAAAGTAACTGGAGCCAAGTCACTTTACCATGTAGATCAGTGTTTTTCAACCTTTTTTGAGCCAAGTCACACTTTATCCTTGACAAAAATCCCACGGCACACCAGCCTCCAAAATGTTAAAAAAAGGAGACACACTATAGTCTGTATTGATGTGCAATCCTTCTGCAATCTCACATGCATTTTTGTGATTATTGTGGCAGAAAAAGCTGGAAGTTGCTTTTTTAGAACTAAAACCAACTTTTCTAAAAGTTGTAATAAAAGTTAAGTTAGTTTTCTGTATTAATTTTCAACTAAATTATTTGAAAGTTTACCCTGTTAGTTGTTTTACCCTTCAGTTTGTTAACATGCAATTTTATGTAACCTCAAAAAAAAGCAAATATATTCTTTCTACATAATGATTTTTTTTAAATATTTATTTCACTGTTACAGCAAAGGCAACTGTAATTTTTGAACAATTATATGATCACAATATGTTTGATACATTTTTCACAAAAATACTAAAATTGTATTTATGTTTTCAGCAGCTACACTAAAAGTGAACATGTTGAAGTTTTATTAGTTTTTTTTTTGTCTTAATCAAGGATTAAGTCTTTGAAAACTTTAACAAAAATGTTTTATTTATTTTTAGATGATTACATTGTTTCAATTTAGTTTAATTGTCTATAGGCCACTTAATCTTAATCCTGTTTCTTAAATGTTATTATTTCTTCCTAAATTTAATACACAAAATAATCCAGACGTTAAAGTGTTTTAGTTAGAAAGATGACTTAGACCAAACTCTGGGATGTTTGGCTCTACATAAACACAAACCTTGAAGGATAAGAGAACTAAACTGGTGACCTCTGATTTCCTCAAGAAGATCTAAAAACTGTTTGATGTGTGTTCATTGTGGTTTCAAGACGTTTAACAGGGAAGACTCATTTTACGCTGAGACGCTGTCACTTTAACCCAATGCATCATGGGAATTGTAGTGCATATACTGCTGCAGATGGCAGACAGACTCGCTGCTCTGAGCTTCATTGTTTTGTTCACTTGTTCCACGGTCTGACACCAGATTCTGTGGAAAGCTACACCGCTAAAGACCAGCTTTAGCTGGTATTTTTGTTGAAACTGAGAGACTTTATGAGCTAAATCGGAAAAAGGAAGTGAAGACTTTAACCACTTCTGATTGGTTTAGACTGATGACGTATGAGTAAGCCTTCAAGAATGATTGGTGGAGACAGTTAATAGGGCGGACTTTTCTGAAAACAGAGCTAAAGCTGCGGCAAAATTGCGGTACCGTCATTCTTATCTAAGTGTCTTTAATAGAATTAAATAAAAACAAAGAAAAAAATATTTTATAATCTTCCATATTCCTAACTACTCAGTGTTTTATCAGGGCATGTTTGGATGAACAAAGAGCTAATATCCTGGAGATGGTAAGCGTTTTTAGATCAGTGAAAATGGATAATTTCCCATGGCACACTGGTTGAAAAACATGGATGGAGATGACTTGTATGGCCAGTTGTCGTTTGATTACCATAATATACAATCTACTACAAATGCAAAAATTTACTGTCTGGTTGCAAAACCCTTCAAATTTTTGTTTTGAAAATGGATATTTACAGAAGATATTTTTTTAATTTAAACATTTTAAATTGTTTGACAGGGATGGGACTATTTGGTTGACCAACACATAAATTCGCACGTTTTACAGTGGCCAGACTCGTTGGTTCAACTACTGACTTTTTTTTTTTTTTTAGAAAGGCTGGGGTTTAGTTATGCTATAACCAATGTAACAATGCTTCAAAGTGTGTTTGTACATATAAGTGAGTAACGTTAGCACTACTTTGTCCATCAAGTATACTGTTGTTGTGTATAACAAGAATAAAACCAAGCAAAAGTCACTTTGCTGTACTGGTGGAGTTGAAGGTGTAAAGCTACATTCTGGCAGTAACCCGGGAGGTTAAGAGATTAAAACAAAAAGAAAATTAGGGGATATTTTTTTTTATTATTCTCTCAATGAAAATTAAAAAAATATATCACAAAGTTCAGGGGGCAATCACTTCAGCTCCATGGGCCCTGTGGCAGACTGGGCACCTGTTCAGGGTGGACCCGCTTCTGGGTTGCCAAAGCATTACTTCGAATGACTGGGTTACCATCACCCTATCATTCAAAGCGACAGGGATGAGATGGATGGATGGATGGATGGATGGATGGATGGATGGATGGATGGATGTTCAGATTAAGAACTCTTGCATTAATCCGCCATATTGAATGTGTATTCTTCACGCTGATCAAGTCAGTAAACATGTCGCATGCCCAAAGCTGAGTACCTGGTTGGTTGACGTAATGCAGCGACCTCGCCAAAGTTCAGATATTTTAACTCTATCTGCGCTGCGCTGCTCAAATTGCGCTGCAGCTGGAATGCTGCAGCTGTCTGTGCCATTGACTTAACATAAAAACTGGTTGCTCCTGATGCACAAATCTTATCTGGTGTAAATGCAGCTTTGATTTAATTTGATTTGAAATGGTTTATTTTTGATTTGATTTGAAATGGTTTATTTCAAGCAATCAAATAGAAGTAATACACAAAAGCAATATAATCATCAGTTATACATTCATACAGTAACTAATCAAACTTAGGATAATTAGACATAATTAATAAATATTGCTTGAAAGGGAGTGGAAGGAAGCGAACTTATATAATCCCACCCCGTTATACTATAACCATATTATTACATGATTTATCAATATCCGGTTCCTAGGTTTTATCAGACAGAATTAAGAATCATAAGGTATCAATAAAGCACATTCCAAAGATGAATTACTTAAGTACTACGTCAAAAATAACTATTTTAGAAATCAGCATGGCAAATGCAGCATCTGAAATATATGCAGATTATGTTACTTTTAAAAGTCATTCATGTGCTTTAAAACATAATACTATATCAGTAAAATAGACACAACACTGTTTCAGGAATTTTCATAGCAAAATTTCATCAAGTATCAAAAGTTAAAAACATGTGCAAAGTTATGCTACATTAGGAAAGATTTTTGAATCATTTTATCAATTTTAGGAGCTAGTGAAGTAATATCATCAAAAGTCAATCAATTTAACAATTTTCAAAAGTGATTAATCATTTGTTTTACTCATTTTATATATTTTTTTTTGCATTTTTATTTTTATTTTTTTTATAATAAAGTAATGCTGTAGGGGAAAATAAAAAGGGTCCATAAACTGTCGAATTGTCCAAGGTTGGCATTTCTTCTTTTACTGATAACAGCCGATCTTCTGGGTTCAAATCAGTTTATAGTTCTCTTCGATGTTATGTCTGCAGACATTAGATTCAGGTCCATATCCTTCTTCAGCTGATATCAGCGGTGGTGAAAGTTGAGGTCAAGTAGTCTGCAGGTCAGAACTCTGGTGTTATTCAGGTGACGTCAGACATACAGAGAAAGTGAGGAATCCAGGTGTCATATTTCTTGAAATTATTTGGCTCTTTGATTTATTACTCCACGTTGTTTCAGACAACCGTAATCAAGCACTTCTCAAAGTCCTTCATGGTGTTCACGACCAGAACCTTGGCTCTGTCCAGTGGACCGAGTGGTTTGACGTAGATCCTGCAGCCTTTAACCCAAGTGTTCTCAATCTGCTTACGCTTCCTGAGAAGCCGTGCATGTTTTGAGATTTCAGCATTCCTTCTGGTCAGATGGTCGTTCAGATAAACAGCAGATCCTCTGAGATTTTTGCGTTGATTCATCAGAGCTAGCTTGTGTTTGTGATTCACAAACCTGATGAGGATCGCTGGTTTATCCGTCTCTTTTCTCCTGGGGAGCAGGTGGCAGGTCTCGATGGTATTGAGATCCAGGGAAATCCCTTTAGATGTGAGAAATGAATGTATTTGCTGTTCCAGCGACGCTGCACCGATCTCCGTATTTGCTAGCGCTAGCATTAGCAGTGCTAGCTCCAGCTGCATTCAGCTTCGCTCGAGGCTTGATTGGTACTCCAGTGAGAATGACATTATACATCCTCACTTGCTGTTCCACATCGTCCAGTCTTTTCTCCAGAATCTCGACCCGGTTTTCTCGCTGCTCGTTTTGAGCCCGAAATCTTCGGAACTCTTCCATCATATCCCAGAGTGGCGTTAGCTTAGCCGACACTTGATCCATAAAACTTTTCAGCGTTTCTTGAATAATGTCAAGAGACTTTTTGATGTCTTCATATTCCTGGGGTTTCTTCGGGGGCATGGTCGGCTCTCTTTTTTGGAGAAAAATCAACTTTTTAAGTAATTTGAAGATAGTTGTATTCACAGAGAGGCACGCCACGCGTCCTGCTGTATAACCCGGAACCGGATCTATTTCAAGCAATCAAATATGAATAATACACAAAAACATTACAATCATCAGTTATACATTCATTCAATGAGGTATTAAACTTAGGATAGTTAGACATAAAATTAAAGATTGCTTGAAAGGGAGTGGAAGGAAGCAAATTTATATTATCCCACCACTGTTCTCCCTGTTCTATGATCACCATTTTATTACATGATTTATCATTATCCGGTTCTTAACTTTGGTCAGACAGAATAAAGAATCCTTAGGTATCAATACAGCACATGACAAAGATGAATTACTTGATTATTATGTAAAAAATAGACATAAAAATCATGTATATAATTAAAAAATAATACTATATACTAAAATATGTGCAAATTATGTTTCATTAGGAAAATCATGAATCAAATTTTGGAGCAAGTGAAGTGATATAGTTAGAAATCAATCATTTTAACCATCTTTAATAATTGATTAAGCATTTTTTTTTTATTATAACTAGGTAATGCTGTGAAATAAAAAGGGTCCATAATCTGTCAAATCTTCAAGGTTGGGGTTCCTTCTTCTGCTGATCAACAGCCGTTCTTCTGGGTTTAAACAGAGTTTGTAGTTCTCTTCGCTGTTAAGTCTGAAGACATTAGATTAAGGTCCGTATCCTTCTGTGGCTGTTATCAGTGGTGCTGAAAGTTGAGGTCCAGTTGTCTGCAGTACAGAACTCTGCTGAAAATCAGGGTCACTTCTGACTTTGAGAGATAGAGCAGATCCCAGGCATCTCATTTCTTGAAAATATTTTTGACTCTTTGATCTATTACTCCATGTTGCTTCAGACGTCCATGATCAAACACTTCTCAAAATCCTTCATGCTGTTCACAACCAGAACCTTGGACCGGTCCGGTGGACCGAGTGGTTTGTCGTAAATTCTGCAGCCTTTAACCCAAGTGTTCTCAATCTGCTTACGCTTCCTGAGAAGCCTGGCATGTTTGGCGATTTCAGCATTCCTTCTGGTCAGATGGTCGTTCAGATAAACAGCAGATCCCTTCAGATTCCTCATTTGATATATCAGAGCTAGCTTGTGTTTTTGATTCACAAACCTGATGAGGATCGAGACAATGAGCATGTGACAATGGGCCACACGCATCCGTGCTGTAAACCGGAACCGGAAGTTCCTTAAAAGCTTAAAAGAGGACTTCAGTTACCTTACCACACCATTATATATATTATAAAAAACAATGTTAACTTAATTTAAGAACAATACATAAATATAATAAAGATATAATCGGTCTACCTCTTATATCAAGAAGCAAACGGCGGTAAATAAATGACAGCAAATCACAAATATCACTCAGAAGAAGATGTTTTATTGTGTTTTATTGAAAGACTTCCAAAATAAATAGTTTTGTTTACCGGCTGTGCTCTGCCAACTTTTTCAGAATGAAAATGGTATTTGGATGCATTTAAGTTTGG